>CH001811.1:448820-467233 GCA_000149265.1 Ciona savignyi | reverse complement strand
TTTGCTTTTAGACTTTGACGCTGCATTTTCCACTGAATATTAATGGTATAAGGTTAAGCTAAGCGTAACTCAATAGCTCAAGTACAACCTAAAGATAACCCTTTATTTAAATCGGCTTAGCCAAACAGAAGTGGAATATGGATGATTGTGGGTTCAGAAAAAATAAACAGCGTCGCGATAGTATGTACCAGTCATGCGATCACCTAGAAGTTGCGTTAAATGCTATTTCCAAAATCATGAATAGAAAGTAAGTTATCCCCTAAACACCCTGCATGGAATATATATTTATACTGTGTATATATGATCTTAATATTTTTTAATTAAAGAAAATAAAAGCCTACCGGTAACCAACTTCACATGTAGAACTAGCTTGTGTCAACGACGGGTTAACCACCACTATTTTAAAACCTATTTTGATTGCACGCATTAGGCTATGTTTCTATAAATCAGGTTTTGCATATACACGACTGACTGAATGGCAAATCTCATACCTCAATAAGTAAGGCGTTTTCTAAGTTATTGCTATCGCGACAGTTTACTTGCGGAGACAATTTGTTCAAAGTAGTATTTGTCTGAGCTGAATTGCAATCCTAAACACAACAAATGCGCTGGATACAAATGTTGTTAAAACCAAAACAATGACAATTCTAGTGCGTAGTAACTAAACTAAGGAAAGGACATTTCTGTGCATTAAAGTCGCGTATGCCCACTTTGCCCACTCGTAACACAAAGAGGTTACCTACATAATTTTGCATAAATCCAAAAAGTTTCGCGGCACACCTGAGAATCTCAGACGGCACACTAGTGTGCCGCAGCACACAGTTTGAGAAACACTGGCGTAGTATAGATCACATGATTGGTACGTCAGACATCATAATACGGCCCTTAGTAACCAAAAAAATCGCTATAGACCTGTTCAGGCGCTAATTAAACAAAACTGCAGACTTTTTTTTTGAAGTTTAAATCATTCTAGAATTTAAATGTGGCCCATTTCTGCACATTGAACTAAAAATTAAATTATTACTCTTCGTTGAACGCAGCCTTTAAATTGTATCATGAAAAAAAGTTTTGCCAGCTGCAAACAATTAGAATCAGTTAAGATTCAACTATTATATCCTGTTGTAATAAAATTAAAAGGCACTAAACATCTGGTTATACAGTTTGCTACTCACGTTAACTCCTATAGTAGAGTTTTGGTTTGTTGAAAACACACATTGGAAAGGTAAAGTACTTCGGGGACCAGTGATAATAATACCGTCGGTAGTTTCGTTTGCAGAGATGAAGTTAGAGTAAATAATGTGCGTTTTATTGGCCTAGAAACAAAATTTTGCAGTTAAGAACCTCCAGTGGTTTGGTCATCTCTTAATTATTCAAAATATGTTACAAAATTAGTTTTTGTGGTGAAATACCAATAAATATATTTGGCAGACGCAGCCAAAATTGTTTGGATCAAACCAGTATAGTAGGCTAAATGGCCGTGTCCTTGGACAAGCTACTTAGTAGGCATATTCTGGACCCACTGGATTATTGGGTTTTAATAAAGCCAAAAAAACATCTCAATCGTATACATTACATTGCAGTAGCTTCGATAGTACGACGTTGAAAGTTGGGTAATCTCACGATTTTCCGTGTGATAACGTTTCCCTGTTTTCTCATATAGGAAATAAAACATAAATATCCTATTCTAACACAGCAACAAATTTAAATTTTTAGTCTGCAAGAAAACGATGCCATTGTTCCTCTTAGCTTTGCTCCAGAAACGGTGTACTGGCATAAATTGTCTGATTCTTACAAAACGGTTCAATGTCCATTGCAATAAATATTAATCTTTATTTTAAACTTTAATTACCACGACTTTAGTGTTGCAACTCTCCCTCAGCATTCCACGAAGAGAGAAAATAATCGTGTTGTCTTCCGCGTGCCCCACGCAGGCGTAATTCCCTCCGATATGTGCACTTGTTGGATCTATTCCAGAACTAGCGAAAGTCGCTTTCGGTACACTTACCTTGATGGAGTTGGACTGACATGTTGTTACCACGTTTGCAACTGTATATAAAATTAATAGTTTCAGTTTATTTTTAGATAAATAATAAACTGAAACTATTAATTTTGTTTATTTTTTGAATAAGCTCTTCATAATTAATTTTGGTTATTTTTTGAATAAGCTCTTCATAAAGCCATATATTTATGATTACACCCGTAATGAGGAAACGACACTTGTTTTACAGTTTCTGTTGGTCTGCACGGCAGTTCATATTTGGCGCGTCGGGCAGTCAGCCTAACGGTAATATGATCCACCAGCTATCAATTTATAGACAGGTAAGAAAACTTTGCCGGTACCACACAGTGGTCACAAGGTATTCTGGCAATTGCAATATTTTAACGCGTGTTTTGTGTTCTTCCCATACATAGACATATTTAATTGAATATTTTAACGTATTCCAGTAAGTGTTAAAAGTTTAAATGTGCTTGTAGATGAGCGGCGATGTGTTGGACCACTTACAGAAAAGAAACGCAATAGCGCCACCATTCCATTTTAAATAAATTTGTACAGCATCACACCACCGGTGCTAAACATACCCTGAAAAAAAAAACAACCCGACAAGGCTACAAAATGGGATATTAAAACAAGCGCCATTACCTCGTTGAAAGACGCAATACACATTTTCTCGTTATAATGACATATATTCCTACTCCTTTTCCATTATCAGAATTAACAAAAAACAGAGTACTTGCCACAGGTGTCCGAAATGTCTATAAATCCAGCTTTGCATATACAATCATTTGAAACACAATGAGAAAAAGGCGTACTTTGGCAATCATCTGAGGTTGTACATACGCCGATACCACTTCCGGCATCAACTATAAAGTAATAGATAAATTCATGATATGTGTAAATTCAATGGTTCATTTATAGCAGATATGATAAATCTAATTTTACATGAGTCGTTACACTTTTGTGTGCAAAATAACGTGCATGTCCCCATAACATTTAGGGGGATAAAATCATTATTCTTGGCCAGAGAGCCAAGAGTATTCGAAAAGGTATAAAGATATGTAGAAGTCAAAAGCAGTTTAAGACTATTTATAATGACACTTTTTATTTTCTTTTTCAAGTGTAATTGTATAAGCATGTTAGCAAATCAAACAAATTGTTATTGTTAGAAACGTTTTTGTTTTTATCAATTTGCCAAATATTTTGGGTCCGTGTTTTGTGTTTCTTCATGTGCGGCCAATTAAATTTGAAACAAAGTTTTGTTTTTTTGCCGATAAAGCTAAACACTAGCTACCTAATAAAAAGCACGATCGCCCAAAAGAAAAACCAGGTTGTCTAACGAATGACCACAGTGAATATATTCTTGAAAACAATTATTTTTGTAAACTTGCGATCGCCTATAGTCTAACTGTACTATTTTGATAAGACTCAATTTATCGTGCTATATATATTGTTTTATAGCAAAGTTGTCCAAACTTCACATTCTATTTTTCATTAATGGTTAGCTGGTATTAGAATTTGGAAAACTACCAAGATATTTGACATTTTTGTTTTGCAATTCGGAATTTTTCGGCATTACGAGCGATTGCCGCCATGCTTTTTTCCCCCTATAATTTGTAATGTGTCACTGACGTGTTTTAACTACTGTAGTTTTGGCGTTTTATCCTCTCTCCTAAACTTCAAACAATTATTCTATTCTTCTTTATTGTAACGAAAAAGCAAAAAAAATAAACTAAACTATGCTTTTCCGGGATTTTATTATAGTAATATATAATAGCGCAGAAAATGTGCTGTGAAAAAAGAAGTGCCCCTAACACTTTTTAAACAAGGCTGACAGTAATACCTTAGAAATAGCATACAGATTGGGGGGTTTATTTAAACGCGCATTGGAATTTAAACAAATTTCCACGCACATCCGTTACCACTGGATATTATCTTTCCCGCGGCTTACAGTGTCAAGTCCAACCCAACCAAGATAAGAATTTGTTTATTTCCAAGATAGTTTTCTACACCCGGAAAAACTGCGATATGGTACCGATATTACCAAATAACGAATAAATGTAGGATTATCCACATTATTTGATGTTATATTATCATCTGGACCTTATCCTATCCCCTTTCTAATGAAAGGATACCGGTTTGTGATATCTTAGATTCTGGTTTTATATAAGAAAAATCAACAATTTTAAAACGTTGAATAAAATAATTTAGGACAAATATCACGTCATAGTGTTTAATTCGTTTAATTTTAGTTTAGCTAATTCATTTCATTTTATATAATTGAATTGCTTAACATATTAAAAAAAATCCACGAAATTATATCATATTTTACACGAGCTTTGTTGAGTTTGTATGCTGCTTGTCAATTAATATTTTAATAAGGAATATTTATCTAAATAACTTCAACAAGCTCGATTTACGTATTCGAAACCGACGCGGTCGGTAAAAGCTTAAAGTAAATAATTAATATTTAAAAAACAAACAAGTAGACATACCGGAAATACAAAGAGCCAGCGCTACCAGCAAAAGTAAAATCGAATCCTTCATCTATCTCTTCTAGTTGGATGCAATGATTTGCACTTGTTTTCAGAGTCCAAGTTTAGCTTTTAAGTGACAGCGAGGAAAGAACCGTAGGCTTGTTACCGGTTCGCAGCCAATGTTGTAATGGTATAACACGCAGTCAGCAAGTTATGTTATATACCTAACTAAATATATATGTTTCTATTTATAGACCGTTTTTTATGGGTATCGCGGTGAAATGCTAATCGGTTTCTAGATATACCGCTTAACATTTTGCAAATGTAAATGTTTTGACACGTCGAATACCAACCTTAACACGAATGATTTTTAACAGCGTTTACTGCGAAATGTCATTCTGCAACTCACAGATGCAATTAATGTGTCACCAAGTAGGATGTGGGTTTGGCTCAACCTGGTGTGGACTGGTTACGTCATATTTATCAGGGAGCGTGGGGGATTTCATAGTGACGATTTTGTCTGTAGGCATTTCGTTGCTTTTAAAATATTCTTTTATCAGGTTCATCACTTCGTCACGTCAATCATTTCTCAAAGCAATTTGTTCAGACGAGAAAAGCTTTAACAACATAATTTTTTTACAAAAAATACAGTTTGCGTGCTCTGTATATTTTCACGTTTTACCATCCCAACAACCTAGCAATTGTTTTAACGTTAAACAGAAGCAAATTTAGGTCGTGAATAAAGCTGGCGCCGAAACCGGTGAATCTAGCTAATTAACTTGGTGGTTTTCACAAAGATACCTATCGATATCCTATATCGTAACCGAATAGCTTGTTTAATAAAACCATGAGATCAAACTTATATAAATACCTATGCGACACATGAAATTAGGTCACAATAACTTTTCCATTATTGGCCATAATAGTACCTGATTTTGGGAAAACCCCATTTTAGAAGAAAATATTCACTGCAAATCTAAGTGTTTTAACCCAAGTCGTGGAAGCGGAATTTGAATAATGATTAACGTTAAATTAAATTTTATTTAATGAGTGAAAAACAATAAATCATTTTTACTTTTATTTTAAAATGTTATAATTTTAAGTTACTTTTCCAAAGCAAGGAAAATAGTGTTATGTACGATAAACAGTAAAAAGAATCAACTTCCAAATCCTACGTTGGCGACTCGGGTTGCTTACAAACAAATGGCGGGAATTGGCAAAAATACATTTATTTGTTGTCATTTTGTTTGTAGTTAAAAAAAGTACTTAAATTTAAATGTTCTCCGCCTGTTTCCTATATTTTCTTTATTTTTTCAGCTTATTTCGCATCTGTTTACATGGTATGTTATAAAAATTAATAATGAAGCGCAGAGAAAGATCGCTGGGTTTATCCAAATCTAAACAAGGTAAACGAAAAAAGGATTCTTTAGAAAAACCGACACAGCCGCAAAAGCAAGAAAACAAATTTGAAAAATTTATGAAAAAAGTAGGATTTATTTTTGAAGAAAATGGAAACAAAATGAAGACAAATTCAACTGTTGTTCAACAAAAGTTACTTGGGCTACTAAGCCAGCAGCACTCTATTGGGGAAATGAAAAAATCAATTTTGAATGCAATGTCAGATAGTTTCGAAAAAGAGCAGTTTTTTGTTCATTGTCTGCTACCAACAGAGTTGGTTACCTCGGATGAGGGTTTGGAAATGGACTCCTCTCAGTTTTCCAACAATATTCAGGTTTGTAAAATTAAACAATATATTTTCAAAGTATTATATGGACTTGTTGTACACATTTTTGGAAAGTATGGCAGATATGAATCAGATTATGCGGGTGCATGGTTCAGTAATGATGTGCACAATCCCGAATAAGCATGCTGAGGGGAGGTTTTGTTGGTAATACTAGCTGTTCCGGTTAAATTTTTGAATTAGAGTACATGATCAGATATTTTTAGGTGCATTTATGATAGTGTAGAAAATTTTTCGAGTGACTTGCGTTTCATGCTAACCAGTTGTACTCTACCTTATACTACATTCTGATGATTCTGTGCTGCGTATTGTTTATTCAATTGCCATACTTTATGTAGAAGATTAAATGTAATAATTGTCCATTTGCAGAAATGTTATAAAAGAGAACAACAAACGAATCTATTTATGAATTTAATAAACTCATTCTAGATTTTGCTCCACACATAATAGGGCTTACTACGTAGGCAAACATGGCCAAATGTAAACATTTTAATTATTTTGTCTATATAGTCAGTGCCCATCTTAATTATAAAATTTACACAGGACAGCCTTGTCAAAGTCCTTCTGCGTTGTGAAGCTCTTCAATCTGTTGTCATTGAAGTATTGTTACAAAAATTTCCTGTTTACACCGACAACGAAAATGTTCAAGTAAAATCGCTGATTCATCAGGGCAATGCGCAAAGCATTGTGAACATACCTCGCCTGATTCTTAACCAACTTAGATGGGTGAATGTTATACACAACCCAGCGTCAGTGGCTAACCACCTCATTGAAATGGCATCTCTAATGGGATCTTCTGTAAGTAACTATGTAAATTTTTGATTGACACCTAAGTTATTGTCCACCTGGGTAGCTTACAATACAGCCAAGAAAACAGAGAGATTTCTTATGGTACCCTCTGGTTAATCATTTTAATTTTTCTTACAGACTGCTTGTGATATAATTTGTTTTCTACCCGACTTACTGGTTGCCGATAATGATCACACCACCATCGCTACAAGTCTTTGTGATTTACTGAATACCGGACCAGAGAACATCACTGCTGCTGTATTTGAAGCACTCTCAAACCTAGTTCTAACTGGCCCAGTTGCGAATAATGTCCATGAAATAGCTCTGTCTCATTTGTCCACCGCAGAACTTAAAGATATACCAATTATCATCAAGTATCTCTTGAAATCCTGCTCGGGTTTTGATTCAACAAAAGAGGTAATTAAGACATAGGCATACATGGTCATGCAGGCGGGTTTTATTGCCAGAAAGTTTAAAGAAAAAGCAGTGCATTTATGTTATAATAAGAATTAATAGGCTCCTTGGGTATATTTAACACAAAGTTTGGCTTAATATACTTTTAAACCCATTGCAAAAGAACATGTTCCATTGTGTCTGTAAATGCATTAAACGACACAGTTTAATAATATGGTCTCATTAGTACGCTCTTTGGGTATATTTGACACTTGGGTATAATAAGTATAATACGTTCCTTGGGTATAAGTTTGGCCTAATATACTTATAAACTCATGGCAAAGAACATGTTGCATTGTGTCTGTAAATGCATTTAATGACATATCAGTAGTAAGTGGCATTAGACATAGGCATGCTATAACAAAAATGCAGAAATTAACCATCAATGTATGATATGGCTCATGTAATATATATCACCTCAAGATTAATTGTTCCAGGTTATTTCATCTCTTCGGCCGAACATTGATTTCTCGGTGCTTACCCAATCATCTAGTTCCCAAGATGTTAATGTTGTCACCTCCAACACCACTCTTATTGCTGATGCTTTGTTTTCATCCATGAACTTCCATTTTAATGTTTTTACAGCTTGGATTGCAGTCTTGGAAAAGGTAGTAGGCTTGGTATATGCCGCATTATGGTAATATTGGTAAAAGCAATTTTAATGCAACATGATGTAAATTTAACATATTGCTTTAAACCTTTTTTAATTAGCATGGATTATGGGTATTTATGTCTCAGTAATTCGTTACTTCAAGAAAAAAGTTTTATTTTGCTAGGAATGCTCTGATGCTTTAATGGACTGTAAAAGTGTTGTTATGTTTAATTTTAAGGCTAACAGCCAAATAGCAAAAATGTACTCTCATAATATAGGATAGGATATTCATGTTTATCCCTGTGAATGGGAAAACCATAGGGGGTTAACACATGGGCAATTGTCAGATCACCTCGCGCCCACCGTTGGGTTACCGGAGCTATAGCAATGTGTTGAGTATAATAGACACATCCCTTTAATTTGGTAGAACCCAATAATCCTCTGGGTTCAGGCCATGTCCGTTAAGTGTCTTGCCTAAGGACACAATCTACTAGCTAGCGACCAGTTTCGAACCTGCAACCTTTCGATTGAAAGGCATCTCATTAAATGGCCAGACTAACCGGCTGGTAATATATTTTAATAACTATATTTATAGCCGCCACCTACGATGTTTTAGTAATAAATTGGGTGGTCGTGTTGAGCTGCTACATGGGAGAACTAGGTGAAAACAGGACTGTTGAAAACTAATTTTAAATTTGTAAATGGAAATTTTAATGGTGTGACAAGCGAGGATGTTTATAAACAATTTTTATTTGTTGTGTTTTAAAGAAATATTTATTCTCTCTTATTATTAATTATCATAAATTTAGTTTCTCTTACTATTATCTATCATGAATTTAGTTTCTCTTAATATTAATTATCAAATTAATACACATTTCTGCCGTTTTTAACCATTTGCATGTTGAACCAAGGTAAGCAAGGTTAATTACATCGATTTTTAAGAAAAGGCGCATTTTGGCCTAAATTGCTTGAATCCTATACCCACTATGTTAAAATCTATCCCTTCTAAATATTGTATCTATCATCGGCCTTATTTTTATTTTGTTTTAGGTGGATAAAAAACAACTCAACATTGGAGATTTAGTTTGCTTGATCTTGCTGTGTGATGTACAGAGCACCAACCATAAAAAGACTGCTCTTGCACTGCTGCATAACAAGATAAAAACAGAACAAATTTCGAAAAAGTTGTTTACGACAACTTTTAAAACTTGCCCACATATATTAGCCGCTCATTTTAAACCACTCTGCAAAATCACCCAAGGAATGGTACAAATTGTGAATTTATTTAAATAAACAAAGATGTTGTATATATTCCTAAACTTCCATTCCCTTGTGTGTATTTTATTAATTTTTATTGCACATGGCGGCAAAATTTAATATTTTTCGCCTTATAAAGCAATGTTGGGCACTGTAGAAGGTCCAAAATATTTTCCCACATTACAGTATAAACGTACACGTTTACATCTCTAAAAATGTATTTATGTATGAATCTTTTTTTAATTATAGTCTTGAGATTTAGATCTCAAGTCTTGAGATCTGATTTCCACCAGTCGTGGAACATCTACTAACAAAAAAAGTCCCTATCAGTTCTGGCTTGCTTCTGTTGTGTTTTTTCCCATTTATGATGTTTTTTAAACAGACATCAGCAGGAGAATTTGTGAAACTAGACCCTTTGTTATACTATATTGACCCAACTCTGTCGGAAAATCTCAAAATTGAAAATCACTAATCCGTCATACTCTTGTTTTAGATTTGGAGTTCACACCCTTTAATGGCACGCACCGGTGCTTTAATATACAAACTCTGTCTTCTACACATGGAGGCGTATTACAAGCAGGAAGCGCTCGGCTATATCATCGAGCACATTAGCGCCAGCAGTTCCACCGCGAATAAATCAGAAGCGGACACGGCGCTGGAGGTATTGCAAGGGGTGGCAGAGGTGCAGGTGGATATCCTTCTGCCATACGCCAACTACATCAGTGATGCGCTGACAAGTATGGACATCATGAACCTTTCTCAGGTACATAGCAATAGATTGGAAACTTCTCACTATAGTGATGGAAATTATTTTCTATTTTTATAATTCATCAAGGCATAACTATGGAGGATGGCTGTTTTTATGGCAACTGTGGGTAATATAAATTAAACTTTCCTTCAGTTAAAGTAACCAACAGTCACATAGAATACTTATTTATTATTTTCCAGTGTATTTTGTTTTGTTTAATGTAATAACATGCATATACATTAACTGAAGATAAGGCAGCATATGTTAGGTAACAAAAGATACAGCTGTACAGATTAGTGAACTGATATTCCTATCAAACTTTACATTCTTTAATTTAATTCACAAGCCTATATTTCATAAACTATTTACTAGTCTAATTATAAGCAATGCCTTTTATAATATTTTATGTGTTGATGGTTATCGCAATGACTGGGTTGGTTTCATACTGTATCGCAATCACATCAGATAAACTCATGCTCATTAAATATTGAAACCTGTTTGTAATGTCACCAAGTTCACTTAATGGATTTTGCTTCATTTTAAGATTCGAAAGTCGTACAGAGTTTTGTGTTTGCTGGCGTTTGCCGACTGCACCGATGCATTCATCAGCGGCATGAGGAACGAAATGCACATGATGATTCGCAAACAACTGACCAATATTTCTGACAGGTGTGAACACGGGTGTACAGGGCTATAGTTGGAGTGTAGGTTGGCTACTTTCAATAACCACATATTTAGTAAATCTTGTAAGTTAAAAATGTTATTGTAGTCATTTGTCTGCGAGCTTTGTGTTTGTCCAACTTTAGCCTCATGTGGTATATCAGTCCTGTGCCTGTGTTAGTGCATTTAAAAAATAATTAAAACTGATATTCGTTGTTAACTGTTTCTTTAAATAAATCATTTATTTTATTATTTTTTAATCAACATTATAGTTTTTCATTTTTATCAAATTAGTTTTACCGTAATCAATACATCGTTGTTTTATTTGTTTTAATAAACACTTTTTGTGAACTTAGAGATCTTCTTCATGCAGGTTTCAACATGTTGGTATCATCGGCTGTTTAACATCATTGGTGGCAATGTCAAGTGCCAATAAATCCAATGATCCCACTCAAAACGGCAACATTCTTTCACTCTTTGATACGTTGAAATACGTGCTTCATAATCAGCTACACAACTGGTCTTTGTTCTACGACGAAATTTGCTTTGCTAGTAAAAACAATTCCAAATTTTCAAAATACCTTGTAAAACTTCTCAACGAAAATGCCCAAGAAAAACTACAGAAGTTATTTTTGACTGACTGTGCACAAGCACCACCATCTTCAAGTTCATTAGAAACCAGTTACAGGTTTTCCTTGGTGCCTGATGGCACAGAAGCGTCAGTGGCTTTGAAACTATTGCCTGTAGGTAGCAGGATCAATGATCCATCTCTTATGCTATGCCCTCTCTTTCGAGCGATTGCTAGTTTGGAAAAAATGGCGACGGGTTCAATTGGAAATATTGATGTGATGCAAGTTTGTCCTCTACTAATGTACAGCTCAAAATTTGAAGAAAAATCCGTGTTTAAATCTTTTGAAGAGAAAGAAAAGACACAGATTCTTGACTGTCTGTTTTTCGCAGCCAACTGGATACGGGAAGTTCTAAGTATATTTTCCTCAGAGCTTGGTGAAGATGTGGAGATCACTAACTTAAAAAGACTAAAACACGTCTGCGACATCCAAACAACCTTAGAGCAACTTTTGCCACATGCTCCAACAGTGTATAATCCGCCATGCTTTGATTCGAATGCAAAATCTTGTTCAAAATTTCAAGGCAAATCAGGAAAAGGGCAAACGTCAAAGACACAAAGTTCGCTCAAATCTCAGAAGACACATAACGCAAGTATTGATCCCCCAGTTTCACCAACTTTAGAAAAATCCACAAAAAAGAAAGTTACAGTTGTACCAACGTCAAAAGTAAATCTGTCCAGCCAATACTACCGCCCACACCTAAAGGAACTAAACAAAGAAGTATTGTGCTTGCTTAAATATCCACTTAACTGCAGGAAGTCTGAAGAACAGGAATCAGGTTCTTTAAGTCTTTATTATTTCTTTTCATTCCACCCTGTATTAAGTAGAAGTTTCATACGTATTCAAAGCCTCAGCATAATGTAGGGTGACGAAAGTTTAGCCCTTGATTTAAATATTTTTTAAATAGCCTTTAAAAATAGCCACACTGTAAACTACCAAATGCCCCTGTTCAAACGCCTGTCACTTTTCATCAATAGTTTAAAAATACTAAAGTAAAACACTTTATACATTACCAGTACCAGATATGGAAAAATATCTGGAACCTCAGCATTTGCTGTTTCTACTGAGCGATTTGAACTTTAAGCTTCAACATCGTCTTGCCAAGGAAAAACTGCCGTTTGGTTTTGTAGTTCAAGCTGCTTCAATAAGCGGTATGGATAGGCTAAACGAAGAACCAATATCAAGTATTGCTGGCTTTGCAGTCAAGCTTATGCCTCATTTGTTCAAGCACTTAAACAGTGTTGCTGCTTACTTCAAGGAGGTTTGTTTATATTGTATATTACAGTTGAGTATAATAATTTAGTTTTTTAACCCATCCTGATACATTATCACTGGGTTAAACCAATTAATGTTGCATTGATTGGACCCATCGTCACAGCAATATTATATAGTGTTTTTTTTACTTAATATACTTTTAAATGCCTTGGTAAGTGTTGCACTTAAAACTTTTTAGTAGAATTTCATTTTTGGGGTTTTTCTTTTTTCACTGTGGCCCCTACTTTCCGGGCCACCCCTTCTCCTAAAGATGACTCCCCCATTGCACGGGTCTCTTTACCGCACACTTTTCTTCGAGGCTTAGTGTTATCTTATTTTTTTTATTTGGGTTTAGCGGCCACGTCTAATTTTACCGGATATTAATAATTTATTGCTTGTTTTTAGAAGTGTTCTAACGACTGTCGTTTTGCCGTTTTGTTCCCGTTTTCCAATTTTTTTTCAAAAATCCTGATTTATGTTTTCATCGTGAAAACAAAAAATAAACTTAGAAACTAAGTGTTCAACACGCAACATTTCAGCAATTATGCAAATAAATTATGCACGGCACCAATCAGCAACCTCTGACACACTTAATATTTTTGAAGGTGAATACTTCCAGCAAGCTGTCACAGTTGAGTGATGATAGCATATCATCTGCTCACTCTGGCGAGAATTTAGTTCAGAACGAGCTTCTGTCCAGGTGCTATGAATGCCTGTTGGAAATTCTCTCCCACATTATAAATTACAAAGATATCGATGAAGGAAGTGGGTAAGGTCGTTAGTTATGTGATTAATGTTTGTTAAATATTAGGTCATTTTTTAAAACATTTTTGCAGATAGTTTTATGTGGCACCTAGCTTAGTTTAACGATCAGTTTTTGATTTTTTATTGTTTAATGTATTCCATGATAAATTGTGAATCTTTTATTAAAATTCATAAAATTTGTCCACTTTTTATTAACTAGTACAACTTATATCTATGTACAAATAACCACATTTCCGAAGTCGTGATACTTACCATCAGGTTGTTTAAATTTGCCCCCATAGTTAGTAAAAAAACGCATCGCCTGGCAACCCAACTATTAAAATTTCGATATGCCGTACTAATGGTAGTGTTAAAATAAGGGACAATCTTAAAATTAACATTGCCTAAGAGCTGAGTGTCATAATACTGATTCAATAATACAGTTTGCCAATTTAACATACCAACATTTAAGTTTATACTTTAACCTTTTATCTTTACAAAAGGGAGACGCTGCTAGACGTCATTCTTCTTCAAATGGCAAGTCAACTGGGCAGGGGTAACCCTGAGAAATATCCTTTGTTAAAATCCTTTCTGTACATTAAAAATTTTGCGGAAGCTATTCCCACCTTTGCATCTGCTTGTACCCTGGTTAAAGTGAGCTCTGCTCTACTGGGGTTCGCTAATGCAAAGAAGATGGAGGAGTCGAAACGATGCGAGTTGTCAAACAGTGTCAGCGACACAGCAAATACTTTTCTGCAGCGGGATTGGTCAGATTTAAACACAGGTAACTCTTGGTAGCTAATCTAAATTTTCATTGTAGCGGAATAGAGAATTTGTCACTTTATCGTGTAAGAAATAGTAACGAGTCTTCTTTGGCCTATATTCGTGGTCCTTGTGCTACTGTAGACCCACCCATACTATTGTTTTGTATATAAGAAAAAAAAAGAGGGCAATTATTGCACTACCTCATGGTTACTATGGTTAATTGGAACTTGGAGTGTGTTGTATATGATACGTTTTCTTAAATTCAACCTTATCTCCTAGCAAGCGACCAGTTTCAATCCTGCAACCCGTCGGCTTAAAAGTGACGTGTAAGCCCACTAGACTATTTGACAGTACAAAAATTTACTTTATTTTGTGTTTATCTAATTAAATTCCTCTGGATCCATGTAGTGTCATTTTGTAAGGACATGCTAGCAGATGTCTGCAACAAGATTCATATTTGCAGCAAATTCACAAAATGACAACAAACTCCTGACCTTCATGTTCGAGCAACATCTAAAGCACAGCCCCGATGTATTGGAGAGTATTGAAACATTCCTCACCCACATTCTACCCCAACTACTCGACTCTCCCAGAGAACCGGACTCTGATGACAGTGAAACAACGACGTATGCTTGCATAAACAAAGCCAACTTTCACCTGTTTTATAAAGGTGGGTAAAGTCTACTTGGTTATTATTTAAATTATTTTTTTTCTTTATGTCTTTGCTATTTTCCCTGCATTGGGAATTCTGGATTACAATACATTTATTGTTGTTACTTTTAAACAACTCCTTTGCTGAATAGAGACATAGTCAATGAAATGTTTTTGGTTAGCATAGGTTCAGGAATCCTAGTTAAGAAGGCAAAGGCCAATTTATTTTGGATAACAAAAAGTATGGTGCTATAGGCCTATTCAACTAAGCTGACAAGGTAACAGATTTGGATGACTTGTTGACAGTTTTTGGGGTATGATTTATAAGGACCCAGGTTTATACACAGCTCCATCTTTCACCTTAAATGTCTGATCATGTTTTTCTTCTAATTCTGCTACTGAACAGGGATGATGGAGGCTGTCACCACCCACACATCACGTATAACATCGCCATCAAATAGAAGCAACACTGGTGTGGACACCGTGGACATGCTGTTACAGTGGAGAGAGGTTATCAAGGTAATTTGGAAAACTAATTTTATCTTAAAGTGGCGGCTAGCAAATGTCTATTGTTTTGTTTTTGTTTTTAGGCAAAGGATTAGTTTTGGTTTTGTTTTCTAATTTAAAGTGAAGAAGATTGAAATTTTAAATTGAAATTTTAAAAATCAATTTTTAAAATACGTTTAAATTTATAAAGTTAGGCTAAATGGTTTGTTATTCCATTAATACATGGCAAAGCTGCATTTGTAAAATATCTTGTTACATTTTGCCTGACTTTTTATAAAATAAATGTTTAAACTTATAAAGTTAGCCTAAATGGTTTTTTATTACATTAAAAAGTTTTGCGCAATTGACTATGGTTTTGAATACTGCCAAGTAATGATTCTTAAACAACATATAGTCTAAATTTAAAAGTTGCCAATGTAACTAGTATGCTTGTACTGTCATTCTTTACAGAATCAAGATTTTAATATAATTTGAAGAGAAATTTTTTAGATGCTACCTATTTAAAACTAACTGCTTTTATTCCACCAAAAAAACTTTTGTTGATAATTTTTATTCAAACTAATATATATCCACATGGATTTAAAGTTTAAACTGTTCTTTATTTTATTTCCGATCGATTTGAAAGTCTAGGTTCGAAATTACTAATTATAGAATATAAACTGTTTGAACAACAACCTGACTTAATGGGCTGAAGGCTGGGAAAAACTAAAAGGAGGGAAAGCGGGAAGGCAGGAAGGAGTGAAACTGTACTCTAAAATGAATATTAGGGCATTAGAGTTTGTTTTAAATATTGGGTAAGAGTTAGGGTTAGTTCTGGGGTTGAGATTAGTGTTTAGGAAAGGGTTAAAATTAATTTCCATAGTTTTGGTAAGCAGTTTCCCTCCGTACCTCCTTCCGACTTTCCCTCCTTGTATTATTGTCCCTGAAAGCTGAATAATAATATAGTCAGCAATTGATGCTGAGTTTTATTTGTATTGTCATGATCTTGTTTTTCCCTATTAGGTCCTCGACTTATTGATCCGAGTGTTAAAATCGTTCCCGATGCGAGTCATGTTGTCCCCGGCATTGAAACAAGGAAGAATGATAGTTGAAGTAAATTGAAATAGATTAAAATATATTTTTTGGCTGAAGGTGGTGGTGGGACAGTGGTTATTACACAAGGTTACATAGTGCCCACAGTAGTCCGACCGGTTAGTGTGGCGGTTTAGTGCGACGCCTTTCAGCCGAAAGGTTGCAGGTTTGAAACTAGTCGCTAGCTAGGCGGTTGTGTCCTTGGGCAAGGCGCTTAACGGATATTGCCTGATCCCAGCGGATTAATGACTTCTACCAAATTGAAGAATCTATATAATACACAACACACTGCAACAGCTTCGGTAATGCAACGGTGGGCGCGAGCTGATTTGACAATTGCCCGTGTGTAAACCCACTTGGTTTTTCCATTCACATGTATATATTATCCTATAGGTTTTCCCATTCAAATGAATATCCCATCCTATTCAGTATTTTGTTGTTACTTTAATTACCTGCCGCCTTTCCCAAAGCTAAAAACGTAGATATAGACGCCAGACTTGCATTTGAACTTACAACTCATCTGTATTCAGACACAAGTTTTTGAATGCTTACATCAAACGATTCAATAATTGCGAACTCTTCATATTGCATTTTAACTTTAATCAATTATTGTATTAATAAATAATGTTTTTTAATAAAAAGTGTGATTTTTTTTGTGATGATGACATTTCATTTCAATTTCAGAGTTTTATAAAAAGTGGTGTGCCACTGTGCGAGGTGATGTTCAAACTCCACCAGGACGAGATAATCAACTTGTTGAAGAACATTCAACAAGTGACGCGACAGCTCCAAAATGCGGCGTGTCATGCCAAGGTGGGTGAAACAAAAAAATATGTGAAAACAGGATGGAGACTAAATTCTGGAAAAAGTGAGATGTTGAAAGCTTTTTTTATAAAGCATGGAAATGCTACATAATAGGAAAAAAATAGTAGAAAATAGTCCAGGTTGTCTGTGTTCAGTTTGGGGGGTTTGTACCTGATTTTAAACACCATGCTGCAATAACCAATGCTGCAGTGTCTTACTTGGATTCGTGATAAAAAATAGTTACAGCCTACTGTCTCAAGGTTACTGGAAATGTTGACTATCTTGGATCCATGATTACACCAAGAGACTTCAGTAATCGCTACTTTTTGTCTGCGATCCTTATCCAGCTGTGTCACTGGCCACACACATGTTTCAACATCTTTTACAGGTTGTTTTCTTCTCCAGATATCGAAAGACACCTCGCTTACCAACCATGTCCCAGCATTGCGGCGAACTTTGGAGACTTTCATATTCAAGGTGAAAGGGATATTCGTCCTGCATAACTGCCACGAAGCTTTCTGGTTGGGAAACCTAAAAAATAGAAACTTGAAAGGTTGGTTTTAACTCATACACGGGTAGGAATTAAGGGATAAATTAATAAATTAAGCTATAAAAATTAAGGGAGGGGTGATATATTAGTTACCAAATAGTGCTGCAACGATACTTTTAAAAAAAACATGGGGAATTGCCAAAATATAAACTAAACAACGCCTTTAGCGGATTGCAATGAGTTTTTATGACAATAAAACCTTGGTTCGTCTTTAAATAAGGCTTGCAATTGAAATCAATTATTTTTCTTATTATTGTTATAAACTTAGGATAGGATAGGATATTGATGCTTATCCCCGTGGATGGGAAAACCAAGGGGGTTAACACACGGACAGTCGTCAGATTACCTTGTGCCCACCGTCGGGTTACCGGAGCTACTGTAGTATGTTGTGTATGATAGACACGTTCCTTCAATTTGGTAGTGCCCATTAATCCGCTGGGTTCAGGCAATGTCTGTTAAGTGCCTTGCCCAAGGCCATAACCGACTAGCTAGCGACCAGTTTCTTAACCTGCAACTGTTCGGCTAAAAGGCGACACACTAAACCACCCAGATAACCTGTGGCAAAAAAAATCACTGAGCCATTTAACCGACCCTGCCCTACACTCCCTTAACCAATGCAGCATAACAACTCATTGAACTAACTTCTACACGTCCACACACAGGTGAGGTTATTCTCACACAAGCATCTCCAGTGACCTCTGAAGATGACAATGACGATGAATGTG
>CH001811.1:422880-448720 GCA_000149265.1 Ciona savignyi | reverse complement strand
ATTATACAATGGCAGTATACCAAATAATGTGTATTAACAGGAAAATAGTTTTCAAAATTTCTTGTTTAATATATATAGTTTCAATTTACGATTTTTTATCGCAATTTTGTTTTTATTTCATTTTCATCGCAATTTTGTTAATTCTAATACATGGATGTTGTTTAATTTTTGTTAGTTTTTTAAATATGAAAGATTCAAAAATTAAAATCATTACCTGTCCTTGTAAATACACTGTCTATTCTAAACAAAGCAGTTCCGTTGTTATAAAAAATCGAGAACTAAACATGGTCTGCTGCATCCTTTTATGACTGGAAGCACTGACCATGACAGACGTTTAGTAAAATGTCTATTAATTTGTATTACTTTTTGAACAAGGGTGACAAACTGCAATCCGCTTATAAGTAGCCTCGGATATAAAAAAAATGTTAGTCCTCGTATGTCTTCTTTAAAAAATTAACCCATTTTTCAATGGGAGGGGGCGTTCTTAGGATTTACAGAAAATGGTGGGTGATGGGTATGTCGCTCGAATAAAAGAGGATACTGCGTTTTTCTGGGTTCAGGTAACTTAACGGACATTTCCTGAACTTTAGTTTAGTCTGCAGTTTTCCTCCTTCCCGCTTTCCCTCCTTTTAGTTTTTCCCCGGAAAAATGGTTTTGCAAAGTTTTGCAATATCCAGATTTTAAGACATCATTCATATTAGATAAGGATGCTTTAGACTCAGCGGTGGGCTGCGTTCTCGTACAGATTATTGATGGAACACGTCGTGACACATTGCAGTCGAAGTCTGAGCAAAGCTGACAGACACTACTCTATGACCCGAAAAGAGCCTTCGCAGTATAATACATGCATCGAAATTATTCCGCCGCTACTTGCTTGACCGAAAATTTCTTCTGCGGATCGATTACGCGTCGCTTTGTTGGCTCTGAAGGTAGAGGGAAATGTACGGACAAAGTCAAATAGGTAGATACCCCTAAGAAAACAATTTTCAGCTGCTTCAACGACTAGGAAGCACTTCAAGTCGAATTTTTTTTGGGGGGGGGGTTGTTAAGCCAAAAAAAGCAAAATTGTGCACTTAGTGCGAGTTGGTGGCCTTAGGCCGATCCCCTCGTGCAATGTGGAAATTAATTCACTGGGGGAGGTTTCCCTAGTATGTGGTTGCTGCAAGAGACACCTTTCGCAAGCATCTCTCCACAGCGTGCAAGCCACGTAGGGAGGGGGGCTGGGTATCCCTAGGATGTGGGTGCTGGTAGAGACGCCCTTCGTAGGCATCTCTCCACAGCGTGCAAGCCACGTAGGGAGGGGTTCTATTGCTTAAGCCTTAAGGTATGTATCCCGACACCTAAATTCACGCCCTCCAGTGGTTAGACTGGAGGCAGCGCTGGTTAGCCGCACTACCACAGGGTGATGCGATTCCGCAGCTCAGACCTAGCCCTTCGAGTTGCCACCTTACCGAAGTAACGTGAACCCTAGGGCAGAGTGAATTTAAGCACCGTTCACCTAATGAATAAAGCAAGGAAAAAAAATTTCTTGCCTTATTCAATTTGCGAATGTTTTTTTTTTTTTTTAAATAAGGAACGCTTCACGATTTTGGTAATATCCATGCCCATACAAAAGGTAAATTGAAAACAAAACGGGCACGAGGAAAGAACTGGAGTAACCAGCTTCCAGCAGGACGAGTGCGTACCGGAAGCTTTGTTAAGCAAAACCTTACGACCAACCACACGGAGGAGCTATATACAAGTACTGCCATAAAATGCACCACGAATGAAAGGCACCAGTTACCATTTCTGCTGTTTACTCGCACCCAATTGCACATATAGTAAGATTAAAATATAAAATTCCCGTATTGTATTAATACCACATTAGTTAAATATTATTTAGTAGGGTCAGTTTACCGAAGCACGAAGTGTTCAGACTGATTATCTACCGGTATGTAGACGAAAGACGTATGATATTCGTCTTTCATCCCTGTGAATGGAAATCGCAAAGGGCATTAAAGACCCAATCGTCAGATTACGTTGCCCATAACGAGTTATTCAAGCTCTTGCAGTGTCTAGTGATAATGATTGGGGCATTCCTTCCGTTTTGGTAGAAACAATTAGTTCACTGGCCTAGTAGATAAATGCCTTTCTCAAAGACACTACAGACGACAAAAAACAATTGAGCCAACCGGCCGGACATAAACATTACAGCCAATACCCCCAAAAAGTTCATCTAGAATCTAAGTCTTCAGAAACCTATTTAGGAACATGGTCTATATTTTTGCTTATTGTAATTCTTATATCTGTGTTATATACAACAAACCACTCATCTGGCTAGTAACATTTCTGCATTTCAGCTTTCGAATTTTGGGCCCTACTTTCTACCCCCTGTATTGCTTGGTGCCCATCTTTCATTGACATGGTTGTGGATATCGTGGGTGCAAATAGAAACCAGCATTCATCACAGCAACTACCATCTGCCATTTTTATCACCCCCTCAATACCTGCCACCACCAGAAGTAGGTCTTTGTTTTATATTCACATCATTGCGTTACAGATTTGTTTTTGTTTTTAACGATTCCCTCTTGCATACAACAAACAATATACAGTACAAAGCAAAAACATTTTAAAACTAGTATTGTTTTTATATTATAAGACCAATATTTGTTGTTCTCTTCTGAAAACTTAATAAAAAGGGTTCGAACGGAAACCAAAATAAATGTATATTAACACACTTCTTAATCAAGTAGAAGAATAATACACAGTAAAATGAATTTTATTATTGTTTTCCTTTAACGTTTCTTCCTAAGAAATTCTGAAATTTCGTAATAATTTCCTGTTAAACAGTGTGACGCGAGATGCCATACTATCTTAATAATTTCCGGTCATACGAACACTAAAACCGTTCGTGCAGCAAGTCGGGCAGCTTACATTCATTCTAACAAGGGGGTTACGCCCCAGCCTGGTAGCATTTTTAATATATATTGTCTGATTTAAGTCAAACTTTAAAAGGACATAGCACAATAAAAAGTATTATTTCGGCATATAGGAGGCGTTCAACTAATTATTCCCCCTATATGTAACGCGCACGGGGGCCATATTGCTTCATATCACGGAAATGTGATTGTTTCGTGACGTATAATATAGAACGTCTATAAAAGCTTGGTTTTAACAGAACAAACATAAAGCACAGACCGAGCAGAGAATAAGAGTTAATAATCTGAACCGCAACTATCGACACCGCCGTGTATTTTACTGTAGTTGCATTTAATCAAGAATAAAAGAACCTTCCATCACGAAGTTTAGATTGCGAGAGTCATAAATGAGTACAGTTAATACCTTTACATTTTTACAACAACTGTCTGAAACATCCTACAAAGTCTACTTTTCAACTTTACAGCTGGTTTGACGTAAGAAGGGCGGTTTTACTTATTAGAAGTGCAAAAGGATTGCATATACACCCAGCCGAGCCTTTGTTTGTATGTCTGAACTATTTTGCCTGTGAGATTTTATAAAGGCCTAGACCTAGAAAGTGGCGTCCTCTTCTACAAGTACCACATCATTGCTCTTGCAAGACACGACTTTTGGTATTTTTACCGCGTGAATAGGATACATGACTGTATATACACCCAGCTACGCCTATATCGACAAGTCTGAATTATTTTGCCTGGGCCATGAGGCCGACTGTTTAAAATTTTTAACGTGGTCTATAGGTCGAAATTGTATCTATAGGGCGTTGGAATATGCAAGGACACTTTGCAGCCCGGCTATATATGTGGATATTGGTTTTTCAAAAAAAAATGGCTGTCTTCATTTCATTAGCGCAACAGCGACGAGCTAGACTCCGCGATTCATAGTCTCTAAAACATTATCTAGATTCTAGACTCTAGAGTGACCAACCGTATTAGCGCCGGTATCAATTTCGACCGATTTAGCATTTTATGTTTATTAAATATTAGTATAAAAAGAACGTGTATGCCAATTTTTCCATGAAAACTTAAAGTCTACCAAATCCACTAATATTCGTATTCAAGGATTCGTCCCAGAGATCCTATCTTAATATAAGCATGACACCATTTTTTACAGCAAAGCAGAGTTTACTAAATTAAGGCAACGTTTATAAAGTGCTTTGTTCATAGACACAATTATGCAAATATTAGCCATGCTTAAAATTCAACAACATCGTGTCCGACCATGACGAATCTCCACAATACCCCATTCCTATTATATTTTCAACTATTGTTATGAATATCTGGCAATATTACAGAAATGTCAAATATTTAAGAGTCCAATTCAACTAAATGTCACTTATATTTGAATACATAAACTTGCTGGATGTCTTTCTGAATAACCAGTGGTTGAAGATATTAGAAGTGTTCAATCATGATGATAGATTGATCTTTACTTTTGGTAAGAAATTCTTTTAAATTTTTTTATAAAAAAACATATATTTTCTTGAATAGAAGTTTTTAAAGATTTTCATCATTAAGCTTGCAGAATATGTCACAGTTTAAAAATATTCTTATCTGTAAAACACCCTATGTAGGCATGCAATTCATGGCTCCATGCAATAATTCAATAATTGTATCCATACTTTGCATGTAATAAACTGAATGCCTAACCTGCAATTTCCTTATATAAGTCTTTATAGTCCTTATATAAGTTAGTTGTTTGTGACCCCATTTATAAAAGTTAATTTGATATTGAGCTCAAAAAAAGGTAACAGGGATATAAAGTTTTAAAAATCACAAGTTTGCTAACAAATCGTGCAAGTTCAACAGTAAAATATTTGTTTGCTGACCATAATATCAATCCTACCCCATCCTACAGGAACATCTGTGGTTCATTTCGTATCATTCCTGATCGGTAATTTGTTCTTCATGTTCGTTGATTACACTGGGAAACCAGCATGGATATTCAAATACAAAATTAATAAGGACCAACCTTTTCCGGTATAGTAGCCTATACTTTTATATACGCGTAGTTGTCAAAAAAGGGGCATCTAGGGTGCCTCGGTCGCACTGATCCCATAGCTCAGCCTGGTCCAACTACTTTTGACTTACGGGCCATTTCACAAAAAACGTGACAGACTGCGAGCCACTTCTCGGTTAAATATACGCGATTTTAACACCCATTTATTTTTGTAATAAGAACCTTTTAGATTCAAAGTTTTTGCAAATATATAGACCCATAAACATGCATGAAAAGTGGTTTTCCATCCACAATGAATGTTTGCATAATAGACGCCACGAAAATATTGGTTTACAAGATGCACCCCACTTGCACGTTTGTCTGCATTTTCCAACGCCTGTATATAGGTATAATGTATTAATGCGGCTGCTAAACATGCCAACTTGCATATATACAATTTCTTTGTTTGATTTTAACTCGTGGCAGAACTGTGGACATAAAATAATATTCAATCATATGTAGAAAAAAGGATATTCATATTTTATCTTTATAAATAAGGAAACACAATAGGGCTAGGCCATTGCAATATTACCTCCAGCCACACTAAAGTGATTGCATGGTGTTGTATATAATTAAAAGTTTTAGTGCATCCCATTAGATGACTGGTTTAAGACATGTCCACTGAATGCATAACACAAAATATTTCAGGTGGAACCAGGTCGATATCTCAAGTGCTGCACTGTGGTTTTCTTTAACGAGCTCCTCTCATGTGCGTTTATCTACCTGATATATCCAGTGATGAAGTACACCGGCATGTCATGTGATCAACCGGTACCTGCGCTGTGGAAGATGTACCTTCTATATGTTTTATTCGGATACATAAATGAGATGGACTTTTACTTTTTTCACAGGTAAATGCTTTTGTTGTGTTTGTGGTGTAGCAGAGGTGGAAATAAGCCAAAAACATTGTTGAAATAATTCATACTTAGTCTTCTGTAATTGGTGTTACAATGTTAATTATTACGAATACATTTATGTAAGTTATATCACAGACTCCCACGTCTTGCTCCGTAACACATTCAAATAAAGTTGTGTATCAGTTGTGAATCTTTTTAGTTATAATGATTTCTTAGCAATAAGACAGTT
This sequence comes from Ciona savignyi, assembly GCA_000149265.1. Lineage (NCBI taxonomy): Eukaryota > Metazoa > Chordata > Ascidiacea > Phlebobranchia > Cionidae > Ciona > Ciona savignyi. The sequence goes on along the minus strand of CH001811.1, from coordinate 442,681 downwards.
AAGAATGTTCCCTTACAACAAAATTAACCCCTTGTTTTATTCGCCCTATTCTTATAAACCTTTTTATTTCTATAGATTATTTCATCACCCAGCTATATACAAGTACTTCCATAAAATGCACCACGAATGGAAGGCACCGGTTAGCATTGCTGCTGTTTACTCGCACCCAATTGACCATATAGTAAGATATAAAATTCCCATATTGTATTAATAACACATTGGTTAAATATTATTAAGTAGGGTCAGTTTACCGAAGCACAAAATATTCAGACAGATTATCTACTGGTATGTAGACACGTAGGCGTAAGATATATATTCATCATTTATCCATGTAATTGAAAATCGCAAAGGACATTACAGAGCCAATCGTCAGATTAATTTTCCCAGAACGAATTACTCAAGCTCTTGCAGTGTCTGGTGAATGATTGAGGGATTCCTTCAGTTTTAGCAGAAATAATTAATTTACTGGTCCATGAGATAAATGCCTTTTCCAAGAACATAACCGTTTAGCAAGCCGCTAGTTTTGGATCTTTTGTTTGCCTGCATACCACCAGACATAAACAATACGGTAAATGCCCAATTAAAAGTACTGTACTTTAAAAATTTAAGTATCCAGAAACCTATTTAGGAACAGGGTCTATATCATTGTTTATTGTAATTCTTATATTTGTGTTATTCAACAAATTACCCGTCTTGCTAGTAACATTTCTGCATTTCAGCTTTCGAATTTTGGGCCCTACTTTCTACCCCCTGTATTGCTTGGTTCCCATCTTTCATGGCATGGTTGTGGATATTTTGGGTTCAGGTTGAAACCAGCATTCATCACAGCAACTACCATCTGCCGTTTTTATCGTCCCCTCAACGCCACAACTATCATCATCAGAAGTAGGTCTTTGTTTTTCATATCATTGCGTTTGTTGATAACATATTTTTGTTTTTAACGATTCCTTCTTGCACACAACAAACAATATACAGTACAAAGTACAAATATTTGAAAACCAGTAATGTTTTTAGATTATAAGACCAAGATTTGTTGTTCTCTTCTGAAAACTTAATAAATAAAGGGTGTTGTGTGCCTTATTATTCGTTGCACGCTCACAATATTTAGAACACTTCAGTTAATTTATTAAGTACCGTACGCTCGCTATGGCAAGTATTAGAATATTAAAGACCACGTTTGATACGCTAACATCCGTAATATTACATAGACATCGTATAATAAGTAATCGGAATAGGGGCTTTTACAGTCACAACACTACAAAGGGTTCAGACGGAAACCAAAATAACTGTATATAAACACATTTCAAATACAACAATTAGAATAACACACAGAAAAGGCGAGATACCATACTAACTTAATAATTTCCTGTCATTCGAACACTAAAACCGCCAGGTCGAACAGCTTACATTATATGGTTAATTAAAACCACAGTTAGGTGCTGAAATTAGTCAACCAAACCCTTATCGAATATGATACACCGTCCATTATTGTTCAGTATCAAGCAATTGTTAATTTCTACAATAATCAATAAACAATTTTAATTGAAATTGTTTTATCGTGCTTTGTCGCTTGTGAAGGGATTTTTAAAGGAGTTTATGCGGGTTATCAAATACAAAGTATAAACGTTACGTACCCTAGCGCTTATAATTTAACACCAATGCTTCTGATTTGGCCGTAGAACATTGGATTACAATGTATTTTTATAAATTCGGTTAATGTATACATTTTGATAGTTTTGTTTTTTTATGAATCCGTCTTTATACACGAATCCGTCTTTATACAGGTTTTAGAAACACGGCAAATCTTGGTCTTATAATACAAAAACATTATAAATTTTAAAATATTTGTACTTTATACTGTATATTGTTTAATAAAATAACACAATATTTTTATTTAAGAGTGGATACGTAATGGAAACTATGACGTCAAAGCTTTCGATTACGTAACGAAAGCTTTGACGTATTCACCGCCAAATGTTGCAATGACGTGCCGTATCTATGACGTATCCACTGTTAAAGGTTGCGATGACGTAACGGAAGCTATGACGTAACGGAAGCTATGACGTATCAAATTTCCTTTGTTTCGTCTACACTAGTCAAATATTGAAAGCAAAGTGTTGAATATACAAGAAGTTGTAACAAAATATTGTTTGGCATTTCGTAGAGGATTTTCATGTTTAATCTTCATTTTCAATCATAAAAACTATACTTATGTATACTTTGTTTTTATATGCAGTTTCGATCAGTGTTACAGTGATGGATTACTCGACGGTCTTTATGCAACAGATTTGCGTTTTCAAAAATCGGTTGAGTCCAAAAGACACAGAGTGTTTTACTCCCTCACTCCTATTGACCAACAGCATCCAGATGAACATGAAAATAAGTCCAAATAATTTATTTGTATAATCAGCAAAATATTTGAATAACATTTTTAGACATTAGTATTTATATTTTGTCCGATTAATTAGTCCGGTGGATTAGTTCGTCGCATTTCAACCGTAGGGTTGAAGTTTCGAAACTGGTCCCTTGCTAGTCAGTTGTGTCATTGGGCAAGGCACTTAACGTACATTGCCTGAACCCAGTGGATTGATGATTTCTACTGAAGTAAAGGAATATATCATCATAGACAACACACTGCAATAGCTCCAGTAACTCGACGGTGGGCGCGATGAGGTAATCTGACGATTGTCTGTTTGTTAACCCCCTCCCCATTATTACTGTTTTCTTACTATATCCCACACCCTGAACTATATACGTCCGAATAACTTTCCCTATTTTATACAATACCATGAATCATATCCCAGTTTGGCGAGAGATCGATTTTTTAACAGTTACAATAACGCTTTTAACGCTAAAAAGGATATAATATACCGCTTAAGGAGATAAGAGCAGAGAACAAGTTAATATTGCAAAACAGCAGTTTTCCGAGGCAATAGGCCAAGAACTGTGTAGACTCTGCCATTATTTATTTACATAGAGTTATTCACAATTTTAATATTATGCTGTGTTCGAATTTAATCAGAAATAAAATCAACATTCCGTGCCGGAGTTGGATGGTTCTTTATGGAGTCGTATAATGAAGTATTATTAGCTAATATATGGATCATCAGAACAGGTGAAGTGGCAGACATAGGCACAGTTATACCAATTCTGTTCACGAAACTCTACGCCTTGTTTTCTTTCATTCACGGGGTTAAATATGAATATTTCTATTCTTGTTTTAAAAATTTCAGTTGCTGTGTGTGGTCGGCGAACCACGAGATTGTAGTAAATTTCGCGTTTTGTCATTGTTCAATATATGACCTGCATGTTGTCGTTTTCAGTAACCCCCTTATTACGGTTGTAAATTCGCTTTAACTCGGCCACAGGCTTTGATGTTTCCTGAACTTTCTTTTTCCCACATAATACTATGGTGGCCGTTATTTTGAGCATATATTGACAGAGTATTAAAACATGACTTTGAAGTAAGCGGCACGTAATCTAAGGCCGCAGTTTCCTTTGTAGGCGCCGCTTCAGACCTGCAAGAATCGCCAGAATTAGTTTAACAAGTAAGTTAAACTGTGTGTGTTTTACTGGATTAGCATAGGATCAAGAATAAAAAGGCCTTCTATGACGTTGTTGGATTAGTTGTGTCGGAGTCATATTGGACTATTAGCTAGCGTCAGACCAGATTCAGTGTCAGCCATAGGCCCATATAGCACTTATAAGACGAAACCTTACAAGGTTGATGGAATAAAGTGCGCTGAAATAAATTGCGCTGAAAGTAGTGACAATTGTGTAAATGTGTGTATACTGAGAGTAATTTCCTTAAAAATGTAATATGTTCCTATATCATTATTGTGACGGGCTTGGCATTGCCATGACATCTATCAGAGTGGGTAACAAGATCGTCAAAAACTCAGGGAAATTCTCCAAAGCCATGAAAAACTAAATCTAAATCGGGTTTTTTGGAAGTTAGCTTCATTTCACAACAGCGCTTGACAAAAGGATTTAATTTAATATTTTTGTAGTGAAATGTTCGTAAATCTAAAAAGATTATTCTATTACCTATAAAAGGCGAAATATTAACCTATGACAATGAAATAACAGCATTGTTAAAACTTTATGTATACTTTACGATAATCAGTTTATCGCAACGGGTACAGAAATTTCGCTCACAAATAACCAGAAGCCTTCTTGAACTTATAATGAACAGCAGATTGATTGAAACAAAACGCTTTTACGCTATTTGCGTTTTTTCTGCTTGAGTTATCGTTTTAATAACCTGAGTTTACGCAAATTTGATTAACAAATCTGGACTTAAACCGTGATTGGTTTGTTCCATAGCAAGTTGTGCAAAACTCAACATATGGCGATCTAAAGGATAGTTTCTGGAATACCGGAATAACGTGGAGTGATACACACTGGAGTTACTCAGTAACAAACTAAAGCGAACAAGATAAGAGACAATTTAACAACAGTTAAGTTCAACGTAAAGTTATTTAAGAAAATATAGATAAAGCTATAAATAGTCAAAAAGTTTGTGCGTAAGTGATTGTAAGCCGAAAAAAGTAGAATAGATACATACTTTCCTTACCTCGTCGTTTCGTCTGTTATCGTGCATTTTAACTAATGTTACACGCACGTCCGACCAAGTACCTTGATCGATTAGTAATACGACGGCTTTCAGCCTAAAGATTTTCGATTCGAAACTTGTCACTGCTAGTCGATTGTGTCCTTGGACATTGCACGAACCAACTGTAGTTATGGGTTCTACTTAAGGAACGCCTCAATTATAAACAATACACTACAATGACTCTGGAAATTCGACTTGAAATGGTTAAAAAGTCCTTGCATTTTTGTGTAACAGGACGACCCACTTTAAACAAGGATTATTGCAAGAAGCTGAGATTTTGCTCACTTAACTTTGCTTTTTTACTTCTCTATAAATTCGTCCAATATCCGTTAGTTTTTCAATTTAAGACAATAAAACATAAAAAAACCATTACATTGTAGGAATTTGCAATTGTAATAGGGACACCTGGAGAATGTCGGATAATATGAAACCACGATTTGGTGCGGTGGACATTTTGATTTTTTCAGGTAAAATCGATTTATTTTTTTGTTTTCCTATTTAAATTAAGCGTTACTTCTAGGATCGTTGTTCTTTTCGTTACTGGTAGGAATTTATTATGCGTACGTGGACAGAAAGAGGAAGTCTGTTGACAATTATTATTTCGGAAGCAGAAAAATGTCACCGGTGAGTAATATCGAATGAAATAGCTTTTATATAGGTACCGTTGCCCTCCCGGTCAAACTGTAGAAGTTATGATGGTCGTACGATCGTGTGACCTAATGGTTAACGCGACCTATACATATACCGATTCATATACAAAGACGGTCCTCGTGTTAAGCCCATTTTTTGTTCGAAACTTGGCTCGGTAAAAAAACACATTCTGCAGCCTTGGGTTTAAAATCTTCTTATACCGTCCGGTTACCGAAGGTATTGTTGTGTATTGTATAAAATTAAAACGTTTCTTTAGTAGTAGTAGAACCCGTTTATCCCCTGGGTTAAGGATATGTCCGTTAAGTGCCATGCCCAAGGACATATCCGACTAGGTAGCGACAAGTTTTAAGTCTTGACCCCTTCGTCTCAAAAGCGACAGACGGACTTAACACGCTTTTTCCCCGGTCATGCTGGTTCGACGATTGAACTGTCTTGGTTGTTTTAACTCGGGTAACCCGAAGGATATTTTGTATATGCGCTGAACGCGTTGTTCAGTTATGGTATAAATGTGCACGGCCCTTTTCAGAGAACTACTACATGATTACTTGGAGCGTTTGGTTTTCTTGGAGAGTTATAACTAGCGTCAGGTTCCAAGCGATTCTGTAGTAAATATAGGCATCCAAACGAGGAAAAAAGAAAGAAGAAAAAGTGTGCTCACCAAATTTATGTGCTTGGGATCCTAACCCTAACCCCAGCCCTAATTCTTAAAGAGATCCTGTAGTAATTAGAGCCATCGCTTTTCAGATACCTTTGAGCATATCCATATCTGTGACATTCATATCCGCAATAACCGTCATCGGCTTACCAACGGAGACATATTTGTTCGGAGTTGTGACCGCCTGGCATGGTATGACCCTGGTTGGTCCCAATATAATAGCATGCCTTTATTACATTCCTCTTATACACAATCTTAACCTATCAACTGTCTATCAGGTACGAATTTCTAGTTAAGATGTAGTTTAAGCGATTCACTATTCTCCGTATTTTGCAGTTCCTCGAAATGAGGTTTCACCGGTACAACAGGAGGTTTTGTTCCGGTGTTGAGGTTCTAAACCTGGTATTGTGTTGCTTTGTAATGATGTTATATATTCATATTCATATTTTATTCCCGTGAATGCGAAAACGCTGTTAGTTTATTACACGAGAAATGGTCAGATTACCTCGCTCCCACCGTCGGGTTGCCGGAGCTATTGCAGTGTGTTGTGGATGATTCAGACTTTTCATTCAATTAAGTAGAACCCATCAATCATCTGGTTCAGGCATTTGTAGCTTGAAAGTACTTTGCCTATATGTTTTAAAAAAGACTGTTTTGTCCTTAATTTTATATTTTTCAGAACGGTCGTGTGGCCCGTTAATCCACTAGTTTAAGCGTTTTTGCCTTGAAAGTGCTTTGCCTATATGTTAAAGAACTGGCTTGCCTTTAATTTTATATTTTCAGAACGACCGTGTGGACAAATGGTTATCGGGACAAAAATGTTCAAATAATAGTTTCGAAACTTGCGAATTTTTTTTCATGCAGATTTTGTACATGGGAACGACAGTGTATCTTCCAGCACTCGGTTTAAGCGCTGTGACGTCATTAGATACAAAAGTTGCGATCGCTTTAACCAGTGGGATATGCACCATGTATACAGTTTGTGTAAGTTTATTGTATGCACATATATGGTTGTTGCATAGTTTAACAACTCGTTTTGATTCATGTTTGGTGTCTTTGTTTAAATGAATGATGTGAACGAGTTTGGACCTTTTTATATTTGTATTTATCTTCGGTTACGAATTAATATAGTGGAAAATGTTCATTATACCACGCAAAATCGTTTTATGCGGCATGTCGAGGTGCCGGAGTTATTGAAATCAGTTCATAATTTTCAATGGCTGTCATTTTAAAGTTCTGATTCGATTCTATTGGAGCTGGCAACGTTTGTAACTGCAATCTTGCCGAATTTCTCTATCTGCGAAAGCGGCTTTACATTGGCAGGGCTAAACAATTGACCATTTAGTATTTTATTGATATTGTAATTGAAGGAACGTATTACAACCATATAATGGCTTTTTATAAAAGTCTTTTTGTGCAGGGTGGACTAAAAGCAGTGGTTTGGACAGACACCATGCAAGCTGGAATAATGCTCATCGGCACCTTAGCTGCTTTAATACAAGCAACGCTGGTAGTGGGTGGACCAAGTGCAGTTTGGGCAGCGGTAGAACGGGGTGGGAGAGATAATATGTTCGAGTAAGCTGAGCTAATATCAACGGTTTAATTTTCAATGAGAAAAAACTAAAAAAACTTTTCATTTAACAGTTTTGATTTGGATCCGACGCTTCGAGTTACAGTTTGGACTTACATTGTTGGAAACAGTATCACCCAAGCTCAGACTGCATGTTGCAACCAGTCTATAGCCCAGAGATACCTCTCCTGCCAGTCAATTAAAGATGCTCGAATGTAAGTGACGGAAAAGCGGTTTCAATATACAGAGCCTAACCTTCTTAATCTTGTCGCGTGGTTCAGGGGATACGAACGAAGGTGATGATCAGGCAGGCACGCATTGATCTTAACTTTGTTTGCCGGTTGTATTATAGTTTGCCGGTTGTTTTAACTTTAATCCGACCGATTAGCTTGTTAGGTTAGTGTGTTTTCTTTAACCCGAAAGATTGCAGATTCGAAGCTGGACGCTAGCTACTCGATTTTTTACCAAATTAAGGGAACGTGTCTATCATACACAATACACTGCAATAGCGTCGGTTACCCGACGGTTGGCGCGAGGTGATCTAACGATTGTATGTGTGTTAACCCCATAGATTTCCCTTTCACAGGGATAAACATAAATATCCTATCCTATCCTATCCATATCTTTATATAGAGCTTCAATGCTGGCACTTATTACCCGAATTGTCTTGTCGTTTCTAACGGTTGGCTGTGGGGCTGCAGCGTATGCTTATTTTGAACACTGCGACCCACTAACGGATGGGAAGATAACAAAAGACGACCAGATATTCCCGTACATGGTTCTCGAAATATTTCAAAGTGTTCCAGGAATGACAGGGCTCTTTGTCGCAGCGGCATACAGCGGTACTTTAAGGTAAATTTACAACCAACATGTGTTCCCTGTGAATCTTCGGTTAATTAGCTTGGTAGGTTAGAGTGTCTGCTTTTAACTGAAAGGTTGTAGGTTCGAACTGTTAGCTAGCTAGTCGGATGTGTCCTTTAGTATGCTATTGCGCTCTGAAGACATTGACTCTTTCACTGAGTTTAATGGGTTCTTCCAGAATTGAAGGAACGTCTTAACCATGCAAAACACACACCAATAGGTAACCCGACATTGGGCGCAAAGTAATTTGATGATTTTCCATGTGATAACCCCCTTGATTTTCCACTGCATTGGGATAAACCTATTTTTACACTTTCTTAACACAGTTCAGTTTCGTCCGGAATTAATTCGGTGTCTTCAATGATTTTGCAAGACTTCGTGTTACCCTGTGTGCCTAACTTGTCGGGAACAAAGCAGTTAGCAATCAGTAAATTATCAGGTTTGGCCTCTTATGGACTTCGTTGATTATATTCGTAAAACTAATCCTGGTATTATTTAATCGAACCTGTTTTTTTTCTAATTAAGCTACAATATGTGCTGGACCTTTCTAACATGCCAGGCCTATACCCTACATTCGAAATAAGTAGCGTTTAAATTTGGAACGAGTAGTGTTTAAGATTTTAGGCCAATAACCCACATCTAAATAAAAAAAAATTTAAGGTTTAAAGCCTACCATAAATTTCGAATGAATAAGTAATATCTAGATTTTTAAGGAGTCGTCGTTGGTGTGCTTTTGGCAGTCACCGCGTACATCTGGTCGGAAACCGGCAGCACAGCGCTTTCTTTGGTGATCACATTTCGAGGTGCATGTGGCGGACCTATTCTCGGGGTTTTCACGCTTGGCCTTTTTCTTCCATGGTGTAACAGCAAGGTGATCATAATATTTGGTTATGCAAGATTTACCGACAGTATTTTGTTAGTATGTCGTTTATTTAACTGAAGAGTAAAGCATCGATACTAAAGGCTGGTTCAGTCATTTGTGTACATGAGTACATATAGCCGAGAACCAGTGGGTTAGAAGGTATTACCCAATAGCTATAAATCTCTTAGGGTGGCATGCCTCGCATCTCAGGTTTGCTGATCCGGAATTCGGCTTAAGCGAGCTTTTTGCATACCAATTTTACCCTCCCTTAATCCAGAATTACGATTTAGCGAGGTTCTGTATACCACCCTAAATCATGTTGAGCACGAGGAAATCTCACGATTTTCCGCATTAAAACAATCATACGTTACCCGATTCACATTGGTAAAACAGGAATAATCTATCCCGTGTTATAGGGAGCATTAGTCGGTCAAATTGTTGGTACCGCTATCACGTTTTGGATATCGGTGGGCGGACTGATATACGGCAAAGATCCTGCCACGATACGACGACTTCCCACCTCAACAGATGAATGCGTTGCGACGATAAGCTTAAACCAAACCGCAAGTCCCAGTTTTGACGTTTTTGGAAACTCAACATTCCTAGAAAATAATGCTTCGTCGGCGGTAACCACCCTTTCTGGAAATGTTGAGTAAGTATCCACATAGTCATAAAAACAGTTGCCAATACCATTTTAATATCGTGGGATTAACAGCTCGACGTCAGAAATAAAGTTTTTTATTTTAAAAAATAATTAGAGTAATACTTATCAAGTTGATTTTTATACTTGTTGGTTTGATTAGTTAAAGATGTTATTGCTGTACGTTTGTTCATTTATTTCTTTACATATCTTGCACAGTCAATATATATACTATAGATCGATTCAACAACGGTTAGAGCCCTGTATAATGATCAACCCGGGACGAAAAAAGATAAATTCTAAAACCGGAGCAGGTGGTTGTACGTGCGTTGCCTTTTAAACGAAGCCCTGTAAAACTGGTCGCTAGCTGGTCGGTTTGGTTAGTAGGCAAAGCACGTAATGGACCTTAACCACAATTGCCTGAATCCACTGGATTTAATAAGTTCTACCAAAATGAAAGGAACGCCCCAATCCTTCTCGCAACACACTACAGCTCCGGTAACCCGACAGTGGGCGCGAGGTAATCAGACGATTACCCGTGTAAAAACGCTTTCTTACGTAATTGGGGGGTTATCTGAAGATGGCCAGTGTGAAAACGCCCCTTGCGTCTTCTCATTCATCGAGATAAACATGAATATCTTATCCCATCCTAACCCATTGACGCTTAATCTTCAGCCAACTAGTTAACTTTTTGCAGGGAGAAACACTACAACAGTTTATACGCGCTCTCTCACATGTATTATTCCCCCATTGGTGTATTAGTTACTATTTTTGTTGGTCTTCTGGTGTCGTGTTTAACAGGCAAGTACTTACGATGTACCTTTTACAAATTTTGGCCAATTAGGAACAATTTTTCGCATGATTTAAAGAATCTTACCTGTGTCACTCAATGCTACCTAGTTTTGTACGTTGTCCATGCGAATATGTTTGTGGATCAGTGTGTAGCCATTCAGCCAGTATAGTTGCATATTCTAAACTGGTCTTTATAAGCTGGTTGGTTGTGTGCTTATGCATGGCATTTACCGGACATTGTATGAACCCAGTGGTTTAATGGGTTCTAACAAAAATTAAAGAAACGTGTAAATCATACACAATACACTGCAATAGCGACGGTGGTTGTGATCTGACGAATGAAATAGCGACGGCGCGAGGTAATCTGACCATCGCCGGTGTAATAACGTCCCTTTCGTAAATTACAATATACACGGTGATAAACATGATTGTACTATCCAATTACTAACTGAATTTCTTTTTACAGGACCGATAAAACCTGAGGACACGGACCCGAATATATTTGTTCCGATTTTAGACAACGAATGTTTTCCTGAAAAAGTTCGCAAGTTCTTTCGCTTCAGTGTTCCTGAGCTGGACCCAACAGTGACCATGGTCGAACTTAATACCGCGGAGCCATCACAGCAAGATGCGAACATTTTTGTGACATCTAAAAGACTTTAGTAATTTGTTGTACTATAAAGTGCGCTCAATATGATAAGGTGTCAAGCACGTGTCAACCGCCACTATATTTAAACACCCTTTGATTGCCCGCTCTATATTTCTTTATGCAGAACAATTGGGTTCCCTATGTCGGGTTTCTGTACTGAGAAAAATTGTCGACAAACTAATAAAGTAGTACGGATGTTCGTAGAGATTCCTCCTTTATCAATTAATATTAATCACTTGAAACCAAAAGTAAATGTTTCAACCGATCTTTTAACGTATGTATTCCACCCGATAACTGGATACGGCGTTGGATTTATTTTATCTATGTATGCCCGTGTTGGAGTTTTTAGCTAAAAGTTTGGTGGAACATTGCGTCGTCTTTTAAACGAAACGTTGGATTAGAACTGGTTGCTAGATAATGGGTTGTTATTCTGCATTAACCACTTAACTGACATCGCCTGAACCAGTGGATTAACGGGCTATACAAAAAGGATCCGCGTTATAAATGTAGTAATTTTGATTTAAATACTGTTTTTACGTAATTGATTAGGTTTGTCGACCACGCCTGTCTAATAATAAATTATCTAATAGAAGTGTTTTAACGAAGAATGCCGTTTGCCGTTTTTGTCCCGTGTTCTCAAGATAAAGAAGTGAAAATCACGTATAGAATGAAATGTACATTAGACTTTCAGCAAACAATAGAGAAAATATTGCTAAAGGTTTATGTAGGGTCTGGTTAACAATCTAGATACGGTGACCGTATATATAGAAGTGTTTTTCAACCCGAGTCCGTGGACTCTTGAGTCCATAGAAGGGCCTGGACGAGTCCGCTCGCACAGTTGATATTGTTAGGTGAAAATTATGGAAACTCTATTTTTCATACCCATAGTCTGCGTATATTTAGGTCAGCTTGAAAATAGTCCATGAGTTAAATAGTTGAGAACCACTGTCCTACAGCCTTTACGTTGCTGCTAAGGGTAATAAAGACCAGCGATTGTTCCATAGTTCCGACCCAGGACGTGCAACTTCAATTTTCGGCTGGAAGCCTTGTTTAAAGTGGCTTCAAGTCTAAACGTATTCATTAGCCAACACACAATAGTTTCCACGGTTCTTTTATTTATCCTTTCAACAGTAACAACACAATACGTACTGATTAACGGTTTACGTCAAAGATTTACGACGATTAACGAATTCTAGGGTGATTTTTACCATTAGCCCTTATTTAAATAGAACAGTTACTAAGTCATACATGCATATTATTAATTAAAGTCCAAATTACAAACAAATTTAAAGATTACTGCAGATACTAATTTACAAATTATAATTGGCCGCATGGAACAAAAAGTATTATTACAATCGACTCAGGCAAAACATAAAAATTGTATGCAAGGATAGGGTGATATATTCATGTTTATCCCCGTGAATGGGAAAACCAAGGGGGTTAACACACGGGCAATCGTCAGATCACCTCGCGCCCACTGTTGAGTTACCGGAGCTATTGCAGTGTGTTGTGTATGATTCCCACGTTCTTTTAACTTGGTAGAACACATTAATCTACTGAGTTCAGGCAATGACAAGTAGCTTGCCCAAGGACATAACTTACTAGTGAACGACCAGTTTCGTACCTGCAACCCTTCGGCTGAAAGGCGCGACGCACTTAACCAACAGACTAATTTGTCGACTTTAAATATTATCCATGTTACATTTGTATTTCCTAAAAAATGTTTTTTCCAAACATTCTTTAAAATCGCTTAAGTTGGCAGTGGAAACGCAATGAAACTTTGCCATTTGTTAGAAGTTTCCTTCTGGCGACTTTATACAGTCGAAGAGAGTTATCATACCGAAAATATATAATATTTTAAGGAGTTATCCCGAGAAAGGCGGCCGTGGGATCGAAACCCACAAAAGAAAAAGGCTAAACGCGAAAACCACGAAATGCATACAAACGGAATCGTTAACGACGCCTTCGTTCCGGATAAAGAAGTCGCCACTATATTGTGCGTCGTGTCTGCAGTGAACGTTCATGTAACACAAGAAAGATTCGTGTGCCGGGAAATGTATGCTCTACATTAATGCCGTTGTAATGATCACGTATTACTTATAGGGAAATAACATGTAGGAGTAAAATCAACACCGCACCCCGCAGAGGCGATACACCATTCCTTTACCAGTACTTTAACGAAAGTTAAAGTTATCTGTTTTAATACTTGTTTTGTATTGTAAATAATTAAATAGCTTAAACCCTAACTAATCATTTATTGTGTTTATTTTGGAGTACGTCCATTTTTCCTAACAACTGGTGAAACCGTCTTATTTGTATTTTTAAGCGAATGAAGGATAAAATAACAAAAACTTGTTACAATTTACACTGTTCTTAATAATCCATTTCGTTGTTTTAAAACCAATGACACATATATGCGTTATGTACAAGGTTAAACCAGTTTAACATTTGTGTTGCATTGTGACTGGAACTGTGGCCAGGAAATGAACTCTGTGGATTCTATTTGAATAAGGTTGCATGAGCGAATAGGATTTTTCAAATAACTAGGCATATTTATTAAATCTTCTGATACCGTGCTGAAAGTGAACTCTCTGACAAGCAAGAAATATGAATACAATGGAATCTGCACTTATGAAGAAGTTGGAGGAATTGGACACCGCACTAGCTCAAATTAAAAGTAAACAAGATAAGTATGAGTCCAATTGCAATTTAAGGACAGATACTGCTCCTACTGTTCCTGTTTCAGATTCTTCTCATCCGAAAGAACTGCAGGAGATTCGGAAGTCGCTGAACGATCTGGAAGCCTCCCTAAAAGATCTAAAGGCTGTGGTTAGAGACACAGACGAGCGACTTGACAACTTGGAGCAGTATGGCAGGAGGAACTGTCTTATTATTCATGGCTGCAAAAGAATTCCCCAAGACAATTTCTTAAGTTATGTGCTATCCATTCTAAACCGCCTTAAACTGCCATATACCATTTCAAAGGCAGCAATCGACATCGCACACGTGCTACCATCGAAAAGGGACTCCACACCTATAATCGTGAAGTTTGTACAACGGATGGTGAGGAACGATGTGTACGACTCCAAGAAACACCTGAAGGGGACGGGGATGTCGATGACAGAATCACTGACCCTGCGGCGGCTCCGAATCGTGGAGAAAGCCAGAGAGGCATTTGGCTTTCGAAGCGTTTGGACCAACAATGGGGTCATATTCACTGTACACCAAAACACAAGGCGAGTTATACATAGATTAAGTGATATATCTTCTATCCTTGCTAGGTCTAAATAATTTAATCATTTGTCAATTTCAGTGCCATATTTTTGCACTATGCCCAGTATAAATCCTAGCTCCTTATTATGCAAACCATATCCATAAGAAAGAATGCCTGTTTAAACTGCAGCAAGACAATCCGTGTAAATCAAAACTTTATTTACTGTGACAATTGTAACGCAAATTTTCATTGCAAATGCTTGCCAACACCACCAAAGCAACAGTTAAATATTAAAAAGAATGTCACAACTTTACACCACAAATGGTTTTGTGATAACTGCCAAAATCCACCGTGCCTTCCATTCTCGAATATTCCCGATCTGGAACTTTCTTCTTTACTTTCCATCTCCTCCTCTCAAACCACCCCTGACCAAGTAACCCGCTTGACCCTCGACCCAGAAAAATTAAATAACTTTTTTGATAATTTAAATGAAAATATGCTAGATGAAGAGGATGAGTTGACTTCCATTAGGTGCCCAGAATCATATGTCAATACCAACCAATGTAAATCTTTTTTATTTGAAAAGCACCAAGGCTTAACAATTTTAAGTCTTAATATTAGATCACTGGCCAACCCAAACAACTTTACCAAACTAGAGGCATTAGTTGCATCCCTACAGTTCAAACCGGAAGTAATTGCCATTACAGAAACATGGATAGTTGATAATTGTAGCGGTCACTACTCAAATTTACCTGGCTATGTTTTTGTAGGTAATAGCCGATCTAAATCTAGGGGCGGGGGGGTGGGAATGTACATTCGTTCTCATTTGGAGTTTCAAATTAAGGACTGTATTTCTATTATGGAGGAGAAAGTTTTTGAATCACTATTTGTAGTTTTTCCCACTTTAACACCACACATGAAACCCAACTCTAAATCATCGTTAATCTGCGGTGTTATCTATAGGTCTCCAAAACTGGATAAACAATCAAATTCAGTCTTTATGCACAAATTATCAGAATCACTTGAGAAAATTGACAACCGAAACTGTAACTGTATTATAGTTGGGGATTTTAATTATGACCTTCTCAATATTAACAATAACACTGTCACTGATTTCACTAATACAATGCAGGACTTCTGCTATGAATCAATCATTAACAAACCAACCCGGTTTACAGACTCAGGTGCAACTGCAATTGATCATATTTGGACCACTATTAAACCTCCATTAGTAAAAGCTTGCATTCTAACAGATACATTATCTGACCATTTACCAGTTATACTGGCACTGAGGCCTGATTCAGAAAACAATAGCAAATCTAATAGATCTCAATCTAGCTCGAGATCTTTCAGTGATGCAAATATAGTCTCATTTAACAACAACCTACAACATCTTAACACGGACAATATATTTTGTGAATCAGAACCCAACCTTGCATATTCCAACCTAATTGAGCAATACAATACAGAGTTTGAAAATAGCTTTCCACTAGTATCCAACAAAGCACCTAAATACCACTTAAAGTGGTTCAATGAAGAAGTAAAGGAATTAAATAAAATTAAACAAAAACTATACAAAAAATATATACTGAAAAGAACAGTCTCTTCCAAATTGGAATACAATAAAGCTCGAAACTTGTACTATCACAAAATCCAAGCTGCAAAAAAATGTCAGTACAGAAAAATTTTCAAGACTAACAGAAATAACATAAAGGCTACATGGAGGACTATAAATGAACTACTCGGGAAATCTAAACCACAAATTTCGAAGTCATTTGAAATTGATGGATTATCTACCAGCAACCCAATACACATTGCTAATCACTTTAATGATCATTTTTCAAATGTTGCAACTGAGTTGGTAAACCGGATTCCACCATCCACCTCACACCACACAGATTACCTAAAATCCCAATCATCTTCCACCATGTATATATTCCCCACTAGTCCACATGAGATTAAAACAATAATACTGGACTTAAAATCTAAATCCAGCAGCGGCTTAGATCACATCCCCTCAAAGGTTGTAAAATCCACACCAGTCAATATATTACAGGTACTATCTTATATATTTAACCTATCCTTACTATCAGGAAAATTTATAAATGACTTCAAAATTGCAAAAGTCATCCCAGTGTTTAAAAAAGGCAAGCACTCATTGATAAATAACTACCGACCGATTAGTCTACTTCCTTCATTTTCTAAAATAATAGAAAAATTAATGTACAACAGAACCCACTCTTTCTTAAGTCACAATAATGTACTTCATAACAATCAATTTGGATTTAGGAAAGCTCATTCAACTAGCCATGCTAGCAATCTTCTGGTTAATATAATATCTGATCATTTGGAAAATAAAAAATCTGTTATTGGTGTTTTTTTAGACCTGTCAAAAGCATTCGACACCATTGATCATGACATTTTGCTTAACAAAATGTCTCATTATGGCATCCGGGGTGTAGCACTGGATTGGTTCACCAGTTATTTATCAAACCGACAACAAATTGTTGATTTTAATGGAACTCTATCTTCCAACCTGAACCCAGTTAAATTAGGAGTTCCTCAGGGATCCATTCTAGGTCCTTTACTATTCCTTATATATATCAATGACTTGCCAAATTGCCTAACCCATAGCAAAGCCATCATGTTTGCAGATGACACCACCATTTTTACCCCTGGCCGCAACCAATCCATTACCTGTGATAATGCCAATGCGGATCTAGACAGATTATACACATGGCTTTCCAGCAACAAACTGGTTCTTAACACTGATAAAACAAAATACATGTACTTTTTCCAACTCCACTAAATCTACTTCGTTACCACCACCTCTCATTTCAATAAATAACTATAAAATTGAACAAGTCAACAGCTTTAAATTCCTTGGTCTAACTTTAAATGACAACCTTTCTTGGAAACCACACATGCAAATACTTCATAAGAAACTTAACACTAATTTACTCATGGTACGTAAAATAAAACCCCTTGTTGACCAACCCTCACTTCTTACATTATACCACTCACTAATACTAAGTCACATTCACTATTGCATATCGCACCTGGTGTTATGGTAATAATCAAATGCTAACCAAATTACAGCGAGTGTGCAATAAGTTCATTCGCCTAATATTTAACCTTGGTAAACGTGAAAATACAGTTTCTATAATGAGACAACATGGACTGTTAACAATTCATGACATGCACAAATTAGAAATATTATCCATAATGCACAAATGCCATAACAACACACTTCCACCTGCTCTCCACAATTGCATACCGAACAAACCTAAAACTACAATGAAAACAAGAAGCAATTCCCAATTTTTAATTCCCTTTTGTAACAAATCCCTATCCCAACAATCCCTGAAATACATAGGACCAAAGTTTTGGCAACAGTTACCGAACAACATTCGCGAGATTAAATCGCTTAAAAAGTTTACCAAAGTTGTTAAACAACACCTCTTGGAAGACCCTCATCCGCTTCCCTAGTTTCCATTAATATAACATTATCGTTATTATTATTAGTTTTTTTTTTTTTTTTTTTTTTTTTTTTAAAAAAAAAAAATCTCCTTTGCCATTTTAAAATTTCATGGACCTCTTGCCCTAATAAACTCAAATTTACTTCTTTACCTTATCTATCTTCAAGTTTTGCATATATTTTACACATGCATGCATTTTCGTTGACTTGTTTTCACATTTCCCTAATAAAATCACATGCATGACTAGTTTCCAAATTTTATTGTTTTTAAATTATGATCACCAAATTAAATCACAGTCTTGACTTTCTTTGCATGTTAACAATATTGATTTGCCTACACAAACACAAGTTTTATTTATGATGATGTTTTTTACAGTATTCTCTGTTACTTGGTAAGCCGTGGGCACATTTGGTTTTGTTTTTCTGTGAAATAGTTTTTGCCGGCCCTAACAGAGTTCTGTATTTTAAAGCTTATCACTTCAGTAGTTTTACTTGTTTTTGGTGTATAAAATATCTTTCACCATCTGTGCACAACACACCCTGTCCCCTGATCTCTTTTTATTTCTATCTACTTTTCTATTTCTCTAATGTCTTGAAGCATTTTTACAACCATACTGCCAAGACATTATTGTTCCAGATATCCGGACACGGTAATTTCATCTACGAGGAGAAGGTCGTCCGTTTTTTCTTGCGTGGCTCCTCCTCCTCAAATTTACTGTTCGAGAGTTGGCGGTGTGATCCTAGAGACCTAGATGAAGATGGCATTCAATAATACACTATCATGTCACAACCAATTTTCATTGATATAATCGGATGCTTGCTGCAACCTTTTGTATTTTTCATTTTCTAGCAACCCTTTTTTGGCTTGCTATTTATTTATCTATTTATTATTATTTCTTATTTATTTACTTTAACATTTTGTTTGTTTTGTTCTTTTGTTTTGTTATTTATGGTGCACTAATGTAGTGCTTCTTTTTCACACTCCTAAATAAGTAATAAATCAAATGCATTAATGTTATGCAATTTGTGTGTTATAATAACAATATTTAATGTAAATATGCCCCGGTAAGTGTGCTTGAAACTAATAGTGTCATCTGACATTAGTGGAATTTCATTTTAGGGGGTTTTTCTTTTTCCACTCTGGTCCATGCTTTCGGGCCACACCTTCTCCTAAAGCCGGCTCCCCCACTGTACTGGTCGCGCTTTAACGCACACTCTTCTTCAGGGCTCTAAATCGTTTAGTCTTAATTAAATTTCGATTGCTAAATATTGTTCATTTACCTAGGTTTGGCGGCCGCGTCCGCTATATTCATTAATTTATATCCTTTTTTTTTACTGACGTGTTCTAACGACTGTTCGTTTTGCCGTCTTTTCCCGTTCCTGTATCGTGATTATATTCGTTTGCCATTTTTAAAAACTGGGGCAAAAAATGAATAAACTAAACTAAACTGTATCCTGTGGTAAGATTTTATACCTGGTAACACGTTTTGCGATTAAAAATAAATGGCACAAGAGAAATATTTTTTCTTTAACTTACTTTAGATTAAGATAAACTGTTTTGGAAAGTAGACTATGACTTTGTGTGTTACTGATACTTATTAAAAATCGTTAATAAGTCAATTTGTCATCTTTGGTCGCTTAAAGTAATGACAAAATGTGGTGTACATTGTTGGTACAGACAGGATGTGAATTGTGTCACCCACGCAACACCACAACGGTACACACAATGTAAAGAACTAAGTTGACACTTAGATGTCTACCGACGCCCGTAGATTCCAAAGATTAGAACTATTTCGAATATTTATGGCTTACTC
>CH001811.1:383952-399445 GCA_000149265.1 Ciona savignyi | reverse complement strand
CGCTTTTAACAGGCGACTGCTGCGGACTATAAGGTCTTGTCACATCTTCATCACGGTAGTTTGAAGCTTGATCCCACATTTGTACTTCTAGGTCGGCTTCTTGGACTTGATGTAGGGCTTCCAATTTCCTCTTTTCGGCTTCCAGCTTATTCTTTTCGGCCTCCAGCTTATTCTTTTCGGCTTCCAGCTTTAGTTGCTCGTCCAGTTGACGCTTCTTCAGCATTGCCATTTCTTTCTTGATCTTTGCTTCAACACGTCTCACACTAGAGGTGGTACTTACTTCAGATAATCTGGAACTTTGCGTCGACAAGGTTTCCCATTTTAGGGACGAACTTGAACTTAAATGTACACAACCTTTATCTTCTATTGTCTTTGTAAGATCCTTTTTTGCTTGCTTAACAAGCCATTCACCAACGCGGACGTCGAATTCGTCTTTACATTTCCTGACGCTGTCCAGTTGATGCTCACCAGCGTCACGATCTTGATCAGTTAGCAAGTCATTAATGCGTTGCTTTAAGATATCCGTTAAACTGGACACGTAGTGTTCAATCCGCTTTCGGGCAGATTTTAACATCGCCTCATCTTTGCGACTAATTGCTTGCTCGGCCACATTATACCAAACGGCAAGTTCAGTTCTTAGTTCTTGTAACTCATCGGCTGACGACACACGGATGCATTCAGCACCCTTCGCCATGCTACTCTTAGGCTCATCCAAATCCACTAAGATTTCACTGTCCTCCATAGCTACAGCCTTGACTTGCTTCTCGATATCTTCGATTTGATGAGTATTATTTAAAAACTTTTATGTTACGTCTTCTGGCGGCGCCTACTAAACCAGACGTAGCACAAAACAGGACTCGTCACAAAACGCGCAACTCCAGCTTTATCAAGACGTTATTCCAACTTCAACTTGTATTCCACTTTACGTTATGATATTACTAAAGTTTACGGTTTTTAAATAGTTTACACAGTAGGCTAACTTATGAACTTCACTTCTATACACATGACAAATTAATATTAAAACACATGGCCCAAATCAATTTAACTATGGAAAATACTGTAACCAGTCACTTCAAAAACTCCCAAGCCTTTCAAAGGCCCAAATCTTAACACGAGGTATAAATATTGCGCACAACGATAAAATAGGCATTGTTACGTCTAATGACCTCATTTATAATATTACTCCCCCAGTGTATACGTATGATGGAGTGATTTCAATGTAACAACTTTATTATAGTTTTGATTAGGTCATTTGATTTAATGATTTTTAGCATTCCTTTTAATATACCCCAATATAAATATCCAAATATGCGCAATCGACTTGCTAGCGAGTGGGTTCGAGCATATACCACAATTCACGGTAGATAAGATTCCAAA
The DNA here is from genome assembly GCA_000149265.1 of Ciona savignyi. Taxonomy (NCBI): domain Eukaryota; kingdom Metazoa; phylum Chordata; class Ascidiacea; order Phlebobranchia; family Cionidae; genus Ciona; species Ciona savignyi. Next base: position 398,068 of record CH001811.1, on the reverse strand, counting down.
GGCATGGTTAACGTTATGGTATCCAAGTTCAGTGAAACGTGAATTACAATAAAATAAATTACCGGAAAGTTTTAACCGGCACACCTTTATAGCCCAATCTATTCTAATATTTATCCCCTTAACGTATGTCTTACTTAATTGGGTTGATTTTTAAATTAGATTACTCTTGTTTACCCTCGTAGGTGAAATAATAAAGGTTTGTATAACACAAACGAAACGTTGTTTTATATACCTTAGGAAGCGTTAACTAAGTCGTTTGTACAAAAACCTGCACAATTAGATGGTTACAGTTTTTACCCTACAAACCTTTTACATCCAACCTCTTGAATCATTAGGTTATACGCGGTTTATCAAACAATGTCTAAAAAACCAATATTAAAAAATGAAATACAGTAAATATAACCCGTATAGGTTTGAAATTGTTGGTTGATGCGAAAAATCGTAATGGTACAAGCATATATGCTATCATGCTTAAACCTACAATGTTTGGGTAAGTTAACGTTTTTGATTTTAGAACCTTTTCTGGCAAGTTAAAAATCCTAAGGTGTTGAAAAATAAAATAAAATATATATGACACATAAAAATGCCTTATAACCAATTAATAAACCTTTATGCGTGGCAGGATGTGATGAGTGGTACCCTTGCTTAGTCATTGTATTTAAACGAGTGTTTTGATGAGTCACACTAGTGGTGATTCCCCAATGTTTGTTTGGTTGAAAGCAGCATATGTTAGGCCGCTTTAAGTTTCAAACTTTAATTTTAAATTGGGAAAAATCTAAGACTTGTGAGGATTTTGAGTGACAGCCCCATAGTTTTTGTGGCGCAACAGTTTACAAAGTATATTATTACGCTTGCCTGTGTTATGTCCTCTGCGTTTCAACTTACATGATTATCGAACCCATTCATATTCTGTGCTACTGGTATATAACTTATACACATCCACCATTGTTTAAAACGAGAAAACTGAATTTGAGAATCTCATACTAGTCCAGTTAAAGTTAAACTTTTCAATTTCGTTAACAAAGTCATTTCAGATGCATTCCTGGCTCGAACCTGGTCGACCACCTTGCTTGCTCAGTGAACAAGTTCAATTACCATGCTCTGTGTTGTGGTATGACTGTGGGAGGCGTTCTTATGTTTACTTCAGACCAATTCGATAAGGTGGGTTAGAAGAGAATATTCAGTTTATTTAAGCAAATGAAATAAAACAAGTGGCATTATCGCACGAGCGATCGTCAGGTCAACGGGATATTATAGTTTGCCGTGTTTGGTTGACACGTTACTTTAATTTAGTAGAACATATTAAATCCACTGGACTAAGACAACTTTTATGTATTGGCAGGCATATCTCTTGATCATTCTATTAATCTTACAATAAATGTGTTTTTAACCATTGATGTCATTCTAACATCCGATCCCTACCGCAGACGAATGGGTTTTCGAATCGATACTGGGGGTGGGGAGGTGAGGATGATGACATGAATGTCAGGATAAGAGTCAACGGGTTGTCCATTCGCAGGAATTCGAACCATAATATCTGCAGGTACCTGCTTGACAGATTTGGTGGGTTAGCGTGTCGCCCTAAAGCCGAAGGGTTGTAGGTTGACAACCGGTCCCTTTCTCGTCGGTTGTGTCCTTAAGCAAAGCACTTACGCTCTCCCATCTTCAAGAATAAAATATGAATCGAACGGTCGTGTGGCCGTTTAATTTATATTTTATTCTCATATACACTATTCTCTATTCATACAGTATTCTCTATTTAAAGTATTTCTCTATTCTACTCATATACAGTATTCTCAATTTAAACTGTCTTTGGAACGAACCCATCGATTAAGGTTCGAAACCTAGTCCCATAAACAAAACAACGTGAATATATTTTATTACAAGTTAGCTTAACCACCCCGATAAACATGATCTTCCTATATATACTTGTGCGTTTCAGGTATACGATGATAGAGCACAAAAGAGACTCTCTCAACCCATACGTTGAAGAAACAGTCAACGACAGGGTGAAAACTGCGTCTGACAAGGCGGGAGTGGACGGCTTGACCAACCTAAACACGACTATTCTGTCAGTTCAATGGACTTCTCTGTTTGTCCGGGTATTAGTCGACGTTGGCACACCTCATTGGTCCGTAGCAAATGTCTTAGTACAACCAGATACCTAATTTTTCGGTGGATTAGTGAATTTAAAAGCGGTTTAGGATAGGATTCTTGTCATTACTTCAACGAAAGCTGTTTATCATCATATCACTTCATATCACAGTCAGGTTAACAGGGACATGTTTTGTGGTGTTATAAGTCGGTGGCGGAGTAATTGTAGGGTTGATTTTTAAAAGGTGTTTCCGTGTCAGCGGTAGGTCTTCTCCGATCTCTAGCGGTACTTGTGTAAGTGGTCTGGAATTGACAATGTCTTCTTCCACTTCAAAAAGCAGAATATGTAGGAGGTCATTATCGAGCGGCTTGCCCTTAGTTTAGTTTATTTTTTTGTTCCTTCGTTACAATATAGAAGAATAGAACAATTATTTCAAATTAAGGAGACGGGATAAAACGGCAAAAATACAGTCGTTGAAACACGTCAGTGAATATACACATTGCAAGTTAGGAAAAAATGACGTGGCCGTTAAACCTTATATTAATAGAAATAAAATGCAACAGAAAACAATTTAAATCAAAAATAACTAATTAAATTTGATGTTAATTAAGCCTCGAGTAAAAGTGTGTAAGCGCGACCCAGTACTGAGGGGGGCGGCTTTGGGATTAAGTGGAAAAAGAAAGCCTGCAATATAAATTTCACTTAACGAATTAATCGTATCCAAGCCCCACCAAAGTGGCTTGAAGCTGCTGGGTTAAATTTTCAGTTTTTTCTGTCTCAAGTAGTCGCTGACTTGATTGCGATTCCATTCTTCTTTATGCATTCTCGATGTATCCATTCGCAGTTGACGAAGTTAGTGCCATTGTAGAGAAAATGCGAGAAAATATGAAGAGTACTGATAAAGTTGAGAAGTGTGAAAAGGATTCTGTAATTATGAGTGTATTCTTTGAATGCAGTTTTCTAAATTACTTAATTGCCGCTGTAATCAATTTTACAAATTGGATCAATTGATTACTGTTGACCGTAATATAATGTTCATCATTAGTTACAAAAAAGGTACAAATTGACATACGATGTGTTCAATTGGTTGAGCATAGTAAGCGGCAATGCTAATGGGAGCAATCCATTCGTGGTACATCCTGTGAATGTACTTGTCAATTGTTGGATGGTGAAGAAATCTGAAAAAAAAAACACCTCTTAATGTGCTGCCTAAATAAATTTACCACAAAAAGATTCAGAAATACTTAAAGAAATTATATCATTATTATTTCACTGTGCATTCTGGGTTTCAGATAAAGGCCAATAATTTTTTTGAAATTCAATCAGAAAATAGGAGTGTTGTGTATCATTATATAAAATTATATGGTCTTCTTACTTTACCAAATATAAAAGGTGTCTTATATCTTCTTACATATTCTTAACTTAAAACAAAAAGCCGTTTTTGTGAAGTTTATCCAATAAAGGTCATATATATTTCCAATTTAAAATAACCTAAAATGAGTTGAAACACAGAAACAATATAAAATATTGGTGTCGCTATTGAGCCACACATATTTGAGCGCAATGGTAGTTTTGGAAACAGGACGCCGCGAAAATCAACAACAATTCTGCAGCTGTTCGTAAACAGGTGGATGCATTAAGATTTTTGGCTTTACTGAATACTAAACATGACAACTGTTTGCTGAACATAAGTACCCCTGTTTAAGGTATAATAAGACTAAAACAATTTCTTTTTTAAGCTATTTTATGAATATAACGATAAACGATATCAGTGTCCGTTATACTTATCGGTTGTGTATTCGCGAAGGAATTGACTTTAAAAGTTTGATGACTGCTGGGCCGATTAGTTCATATGTACTGATCACCAGCCGAAAGATTGGAGAAAGCAGGTGGCTTTTAGGTTATGTACATGGAAAGATACGTAGTATATTGGGTACATGCTTCCTATTTTAATAACAATTTTCTTCCTATTTTAATAACAATTTTTATTTACGGGTCATAGCCAACATTTTTGCCAAGCTACACCCACCTTGCTGAACCCAGTGAAATAATGATACCTAATTGACACAATATGTAATATTACCATGAAGTTTATTCTGCATGTAGCCTAAATATTTTGTCATAATATTTGTGTTTCAATTTTGGTATTATTCCTGCTGACCAAAAATAAACGACTGAATCTTAAATCTACACATATTCATTCTATTTCTAAGGGAGTTTAATAAAAAAAGTAATGACCTGTGTTTCAATGTTATGCAGACTCTGTTAGTACTTTACAGCAAGTTAATTTTCAATATTAAAGTGCATGGGCAAAACGTGCCTTAAACCTCCCATACAATGGATAAATATACGAAAGTAAAGAAAATCGGTGAAGGGTCGTTTGGGACGGCCATACTGGTGAAGCATAATGAATCAGGGGAACACTTTGTAGTAAAGGTAAATACACTCACATAGTGTTATCCTGCCAGCTTGGTAAAAAAAGTGCAACATTTTAAAAAAGTGCAAAAGAATGTTAAATGTTAATGAGGTTATAATGTTTAAATTTAAATATTTCGTTGTTTTAGTCAATTTTGAAGGATTATAGTTTACATCAAGGGTGCAATTTGGAAGGATAGGATGGGTTTTCACCACTGAAGCACTTCACACCCCTAACTGTACTCCTTTTTGCCACCATACTTAACAATATAGAGCTGGTTCTATGTATAATTTCTCTTTTTTAAAGACTAAATCATAATTAATGGATATTGAGTATCGCAATAATTATGGGTGCTTTTTTTCCTATTATGTATGGATTTTATTATCACCGGTCAATGTGTCATTGACAAAACCAACTAACCTGAAACTGATGTGACTTTTCTTCAGGAAATTGGAATTTCAAAGATGAAACCAAAGGAGCGAAATGAGGCACGAAAGGAAGTGTTGGTTTTGTCCAAAATGAGGCATCCTAATATTGTTCAATACACTGAGTCGTTCGAAGGTTCATTTTTTATTTTTAAACTTATTTTGTTTTAACATACAACAGATTAGTTTGGTGAGTTAGTGAGTGCCTTTCTGGCAACTGGTCACTAGCTAGTCGGTTGTTTCCTTGGGCAAGTCACTAACAGACATTTCCTGAACCCAGCATAATAATAAGTTCTACTAAATTAAAGGGACATGCGAATCATACACACATTGCAATAGCTTCGATAAAACGACAGTGGGCGTTAGGTGATCTGACGATTGCCCATGTGTTATCCATGGTTTTCCCATTCACGGGGATAAACATAAATATCCTTTCCTATTTCAAGGAATATACAAAGTGATCTCTATAGATTTCTAGTTTTTTCTTTTTTGAATAAAGCATTTCTTTTGTGTTATGAATGCATTGTAGCTATTTGAAAAAGTTTAGTAGAATAGGATTCAAAATTCTATCTTCAAAAATGTTAATTTAGAATGGTTCAAGGATGACAAATATACTTCATCAATCCCCAATGGTTTTAAGGAGGCTTATCAAATTAATCATACTTAGTTTTAGTTGTATATTATTAAAGAGTTTTTAATTTCAAATAAAATTATGTATTTTATGTTTAATTTCATAAGTGGTTAAAAATAATTAATACAGAAATATATCTTGATTTTACCCTTTCAAATTAAATTCTACTCAGAAAATAAATAATTTCAATCTAGACATTGGATACAATAGAGAGTTTATGGGTGTAAGGCCTTAAGACCTTTCTCAAAGCATATTTTGTTCAATTTGGCAAGGCTAAAGATATGTAGTTCATTGCTAATAATCATATATTTTTCCAAAATCGAATTAAGTGTTGTTTTTATCCAAGAAAACGGCCATCTTTACATCATCATGGAGTACTGTGAGGGTGGAGATTTATACGCGCTTATCAACAAACAGCGAGGTGTGGCTTTCCCGGAGCGCCAGGTGTTGTCGTGGTTTGTACAGATATGCCTGGCGTTGAAGCATGTTCACGACCGGAAGATTCTACACAGAGATATTAAAACTTCTGTGAGTAGTTTTGCAAAATAAGTTATCGATGGTACCGCTCTTGCTCTTTGCTTTTAAGCAATTAATATATTTTAATTTCTTAATTGTTGTTAATTTTTTTTCATTTAAAAAGGTCATAAAAGTTTTACATTGAGTATGGTAGTCTAATTTGTAAAAATCTGTTTGTAACAGTCCAAGGTATCGCATTTGGTATTGTGCTCATAGGATGTTTGTTCCCTTTCAAGCTTTAATGTTTGCCAACTTTTAAAACTTTCAATATAAACAGATAAACTATATTTTATAAATTTCACTACCAACATTCTTGTTCAAAAAGTAAGCTTAATAGTTAAAATAACATAAATACTTCCATTTCTGTATTGACCCAAATCCACCTCAGTTATTAATTATTAAAACTTTTGAATATGATACATATACCCAATACAAAAAAAATGGCTTTAATATTTTATTTTTTTGCATTACCGGTACCAATATCATCAAATTGTAGTGTAGAATTCCATGCAATTTGCTAAAAAATCAATTTTCAGAACATATTTTTGACAAAATCTGGCACCATCAAGCTTGGCGACTTTGGAATTGCAAGAGTTTTAAACAACACAATGGAACTTGCAAGAACGTGCATTGGTATTTGTATACTTTATTTATACTGTGTAGACATTGTTTTAGCTATATTTATCATATATGTTTGGTAGTCATGTATCCCACGTAAATTGGAATCTGGCACCCTGAATTTGCTCTATTTTTTAAATTGACTTATTTTATTAAAACAATTTGGTATATTAATCATTTGAAAATTTTTTTTTTTAATTTAACGAGTCTTTGTGTATTACACAGGTTTCAGCATAAAAACTTTAGGTAAAAAAAGTGCACAGCATTTCAGGTTTTGAAGTATTTGTAATTTAACTACTTAAAATAATACTTTAAATGATTTAAAGATAATAGAAATGGCTTCTTAAATACTTCATATAGGTAACTTTTTTATTTTGTTACCAAGAGGCCATACATCCCCTGTTTCATTTGTCATTCTGTCCATTAACAGCTCTCCTTACCCAATGCATTTTAGGCACCCCATATTATCTGAGCCCGGAAATCTGTGAGAACAAACCTTATAACAACAAGAGCGATGTGTGGGCGCTCGGCTGTGTGGTTTACGAGACACTCACCTTAAAACATGCCTTTGAAGCTGGGAACATGAAAAACCTGGTGCTCAAAATTATAAGGTATCACCAACCACTAAGGCACTTTTTGGTTATTTAAATCAACTGTTAAAGGTGTCAATTGCAATATTGTATTCCGAATTCCACTAATGTCATCTAAAATCTGTGTTTAAAAGTAAATTTACAATTAACCACACCAACATGCATATATTAACATAATAATACTTTTACCCACCTGGCAAAATCACACCTTTTAATGGTTATACAATTTTCTATACAATTTTCTTTAAGTTCACATAACAGAGATAGCCAAAAAATTACCGTTCAACAGTGTATTTATTGATATAAATTTCATATTGTTTTGATATAACATTTCTAACCATTTTTAGTAATATTAAAGTATGTCATCCTTGGAAAAAAAGAAGAATATCCATCGCTATCATTTTCTATTTTATTTAGTTCTTACGAGAAAAAAAAAAGTAAAACGTAAGTCAAAATTATAACGAGACCAGTACCAGTATGATTTAAGATTCGAAAAGAGCATATTTGTTTGGTATTATTGATACCATCTCTTATTCGCTATAAACCTTGGGTTTAAATTGATTTTCTGCAACAGAGCATAAAACACCAGATTTTTAATTCACTGTTCCCTATTAAAGCTTGGACATACACTTTGGTCTTCTTATTTTGGGTCGTATAATTTTACTGCATTATATAATTCTTAGGAGTCATGTTTAATTTCAGAGGATCGTACCCTCCTGTCCCGTCCCGGTATTCCTACGAGCTCCGATCCCTCGTCTCCCAGCTCTTCCGACGCAATCCTCGCGAGCGTCCCTCCATCAACAGCATCCTGAGGAAACCTTTCATCTCGCCGCTCACCGCCGAGCATCTCTCCCAGGAGCAGCATGAAGCCGAATTCAGCCACACGGTGTTGCACAAGGGTAGGAAACCAGCTCCAAGGCCGTCCCCTGCGAATCCGAGCCGATACCAACCACAACCTGCTGGTATGTTGCTTTTATTTTCTGAATGAATGTCGCGTTTTGATGGAGCATGTAGGGTAATGACACTGATGCGATTTGCGGAATTATTTACCATCATATTTTTTATTTAAATTTCTGGTTTGGCTAGTTAGGCAGCAACATCTAACTATAACTAAAGTAATTAGTTTTTTGGGATTACAGACAAGTTTTAACAAATGTAATTTTTTTCTGTTTTTTCCTGTTTTTCATCAAAGGCCCTGCTTCATGTTTTCATGAAAACAAAAATAATCTAAACTAAATTAACACTTTTCCAGCCAAACGTGCTCGAAACTTAGAAATTTATGGAGCTCAAGTCGGTGTTCGTAACCGTCGGGATCAGCAAATTGCTGCTGCTTACGGACCCTCGGTCGCTGCAAAACCGAAACCCAAACCAACCAGGCTCGCAAACGCTCATAATGCAGTCGATAATATCTTAGAAAAGGTGTGTTGCTTCAAAAATATTTCTGTGACATTTTAGTTCATTCTTGCTATGCTGTTTTATTTTTGTGAAAAGGTTAGGCCAGTGGTTATGATAACAAAGTCTTGACACACTTCTTTAATATTTTGTTTCTGAAATATGGTAAATTTAAGACAAATTCAATGTTTTGCTTGCAGTGTACAATTGCATTTCAGTGTTCTTCTTTTATTTTTGGTTTATTTATTGTTTTTTTGTCCTACTTACAAACAGTAGCAAATAAAACAAATCTGAATACAAGAAAAGGAAAAGACGCTGAAACCAACAGTCATTAATTCACATAATTAAAGAGTATATAACTTCCTATTTTGGGGGTTCGATAATTCTGATTTTGGGGATTAGGCCATTGCTATATAATTACTAGCACCAATATATCGTAGATTGCAACATATGCCTTGGGTCAATAGTCGATTTACCAAAGTTTAATATTTTTCCAATTCACGTAGACAATAACATAATTTAAAAAAAATTAAACTGATTTGCGCTTTATTATACTGAGTACTTTTTTTTCTAAGAAACGTCAGCAACTGCTGGAGCAGGAAAGAATTCGCAAGGAAAATCTTATTGGGGAAAAGAAAAGAAGATTGGTACGATTTAAATATTAATAAAATGTCAAATCATGCCCAAGTGAACTAAACTTATATTAAAGGAGTTTGTTTTTTCGGAATATGTATGTCATGAATAGTTAGGCACACTTTTTTAGCGGTTTTTGCTTCGAAAACAATTCTTTTAACATCATCATTCAATAATTAATTAAAGTAAGTTTAAACTAAGGCCAATACTGCACAAGTGAAAGTCAGATAACCTTTTGTCAACAGTAAGGTTGTCATTTATTTAAGATATATCTGTGTGGTGTTTAATGGAGTCAATGCTATAATGTATGTTTAGGAATAAGATAGAATATTCATGTTTACCCCCGTGAATGGAAAAACCAAGAAGGTTAATACACATCCAATTACCTCGAGCCCACTGTCGTGTTATCAGAGGTATTGCAGTGTGTTGTGTATGATTCACATGTTTCTTCAATTTAGTATAACCCATTAATCCGCTGGGATCAGGCAATGTCTTTTAAGTGCTTTTTCCAAGGACACAACCGACCAGTTAGCGACCAGTTTAGAACCTGCAACCCTTCGGCTGTAACCCTGGAAAGCGACGCACTAAACCGCCAGACTAATCAGTCGGACTGTCTGTCAGAGTTTGACCCAATAAATCATGGGGTTTCAACAACGTTAAGAGCCTTACATTAAGAATATTAAAAAGGGAGATCAACAGATTCCCAGCTGGTTTAGACCACACCACCTTTTGGCTGATGGTCCAACAAATTAGAAGCTCATTTTCGCTGATGGTCCAACAAATTAGAAGCTGTTATAAATGCTAACCAGCCAGACAATTGCGATCTTCAGGAAGAGATGCAGAAGAGACAGCGGGATCGAGCGATCAAGATGAAGGAGGACCAGCTCCGAAGAGCTAGGGATGAAGCGAGGATGTTGAATCTTAAAAGATCAGCCGATATGTTAAACGATGAAGAGGTAAAACCATTTTCCAGACAGGTTGTGTGTAGCCTTATAAATTATTTTGACACTTTTTCAGTAGAATTTAATTTTAGTTTTTTTGCAATTACTACCTTACTTTTGGTAAATAAAAATTATGTTCACATTATTTGTCATTTGATAATATTATAGAAAAAGTAATATTTCTGCAACAGTGTTTTTCTCTTTTTTCCATAAGAGTGGTTTTAGTAAACAGTCGTAAAAAATAGGTTATTACTTTTTTTAGAATCCTTTAAACCTTAACGCTTTCAATATTTACAAAAACTGACTAGTTTCTGCAATTAATATATACTAGGATACACAGAAACTGTTTTCGTTTTATGAGAATTTGTGTGGTTAAAAGTTACAATACAAACGATATTAAACTTCATTTATTCAACACCCTTAATAAAACTTAGATTTGCAATTAACACTGGTATTCTCAATAACTAAGTATAGGTCAGAGTTTAAGCGTGAATATATATTCAATGAGGGCTGGTAATAGGTCATAGATTAACCGTTAGGTTTAAGAAAGAAAAAATAAGAAATAATGATTACAGATAAGTTGGGAGACTCGGGTTATGGAGTTCATAACTTAGTTTATGAGCAATAACGCTATTTTGTTTAAATGTAGTTATATTATCCACACACACAAATATGGTAAAAAATAATATTTTTTATTAATGGCTTTATTCTTTAACATTACTCTCTTTTGTTGAAACTTGAAATTTATCTTGTTGTTATGATTAAAAAAAATTGCAGGAAAAAGTGACCAAACCGCCGAGACCGTCAGGGAGAGATCGCCCAGTTTCAGCACCAAGAGAAAGGGGAGATTATGAGAAATATAACGACTTCTTGGACCAAATGGAGCAGAAAGAAAGGTTGGTTTAATTAGATTTCGTGATGGTGTAAGTTCTAATGGTGAAGTTTCCCACAAAAAACGAGTTTTTACACACAAATTCACATCAGTTGAAACTCAAGTGCATTGAATACTATGAACACTGTTTTATAATAATGTTTACTAAAATTAAAATTTCAAATATTCCATTAACTTAAAAAGGAAAACTGTCAATAAAAAGATGACAATAAATTTTAGTACTTTTAATTTAACTAAACTTTTTAGATATCTGAACCTTTTGAAATAGGGTAACTAACTAGCTTGCTTCATATTTTTATTTGGCACTCAGCTTCAAAAAGTTAAATTTAATGTATGTGCTTAGCCATTTATTGTAAATATTGAATAAATATTAATTAGAGTTAGTCTGTCTTATAAAAAAATTTAACTTTATCCACAATCTTTTTAGATATATCGATATTTTAAACCCCAAATAAAGTAAACAAGTGTATTTCTTTTAGGTTCAAGTTTTCATAATGTTAATGTTTTGTTTGCATTTATTTTGATTAAAAAATCAACACTATCGTCACCAGGAACAGTTATCAAGTGTGTAAATATTTAATACCTTTTTCAAATAAGGGAAGTATTTTGCAGTTTGTTTTTAAGTTATGACCAAAGGTCATACATTAAAAACTTTGTAGAAATAACCTGGCACCACCATAACCTGGCTACAAATATTGAAAATAAATTTTAATGTCAAAACAACTGGCTTTAATATAGATTTTACTCTTTTCATTATTTAGGTTTCTGAAATAAATAAACAAAATTAATAGGAAATAAGCATAAAATTGGCATTGTAAAAACAATCCCTTACACCTTACTCACTTAAATTGTAAAATAGTTCGACCAAAAAAACATGAACATATCTTAGATTGGTTGATTGAAATGGTAAAAAGTACTAAAACTCTCAATATAAAAACTATTATAGGTTATTGCCTTTATGTTTGTGTACAGTTTAAGTTTCCACTTGCTTATACTTAAGATTTTTGCGCGCGCATTAAATCATGCTGCATGCCATGAAAAATCCTCTCCCCCCACGAGTCGCCGACCCCTGGTTTAGATCATTATTTGATTATACCAGCGCATATTATCTGTATGGTTTTCAACCAAAACACAAGTGTTAAAAAGATCTTGTTACCTTTTAATAGTAAGGATTTCGCTGTACACAGGAATTAGAAAGTGGAGAACTTGTTTTAAGGTCAATGTGATACAGACCTTTTGTAGTGTGTCACAATATACTTTACCTGTGATTAAATTAATTTAGAACAACGGCAAGAATAAATGACAACAGCATCTTAAATCTCCTTGTTAGGAGACAGAACTATGCACTTGATAAACCACCTTTAACATATAGTGGCAACTGGCAAATATAACTTTAACATATTGTACTTTAACATTATTGTAACATATAGTGGCATAATAACTATTACCGATTTACAGACCAGTTGCCAATCCATTCCCTCAACCCGGTCTTGATAAAGTAAAAGCTGCCTGCGAAGACAGACTGAAGGAACAATATGCAAAATTTGCACAAATTAACAGGTCACTCATTTCAGCTTATAAAATTTGACGATGAACTTCTATGGCGTATACAAATGCATAGGAAATGCTGACATAAGTGGACATTGGAATCATTAGGTTTATTTTATTACTAATAAAAAAACAAATAAATAACTGACTGCAAAATCATCTTTAGTAAACCATTTTTTACCCAACACTTAAGAGAGGAACCCATTATAACTAAAGAATGTAATTCTTTCTATCAGCATCCATGTTTCCCATTGTAATAAAAACATTAATTGTGTTGTGAGTACTGGTACCGCATTGTGAATAACCTGTTTTAAGTGCCAAAAAATTATTGACATTAGTCGACGTATGAACTCTGCCCCCTCATTACACCACCATCCCCCAGAGCTGCTGCAGACAAAGCAGCACAACGAGCTGAGATCGTCCAGGAATATCTGCAGAGGAAGGAAGAAGCTAGAATGAACAAGCGCAAAGGAAACGATCAGGTACACTGGGTACACTCTTGTTATTGGCAGTGGGTGGGGATTGAAACTAGTTTTAACAGTTTGATAAATATAGGTTAGGATAATCCTGTGTATCTCCATAAATATAGGGGATATCATCAGATTACCTCATGGTCACTGTTGGTTATTCACAGTTGTATTGTGTTGTAAGAGTTACCCTTAATTTAGGTAGAACCAATTAAACTACTGGGTTTAGAAAATGTCCTCTAAGTGCCTTGCTTAAGAACACATCCGACTAGCGAGCGGCTAGTTTTGAAGCTGCAACCCAACCGTTAAAAGACGACGCACTAACCCACTAAGCTATTCAATCGAACTTACTGTGTAAAACAGAAGATTTGCTGCTCGATTCAGATTAAAAACAAATTTCTTATTTTTCCCAAAAATTTCAGGGCTTCCGTAAACCCAGACCAGTTGTGGGTGTTGCTGCTGCATTACGACCTTACTCTGCAGCACCAGCTAAAGGTGAGAAAGATTTTTGTGTGTTTTTTAAAAATCCTTGCCAATAGTTCCCTAGTGTGTGGTAGTATAAAAATGGTAGAAAACCCATTTTCACATTTCAAACTCGGGTTACAATTAACAACCATACAATTAGAGGAGAGTACACCTCAAAATTACAGTATCATAGAATGCAAAAATTGAAAATAAGTTAGGCTAAATTTAGATGATGTCGTATCATTTCAGCCCAGGCCAGTGAGCAGGAGTATCTGGCGAAACTACAGAAAATACGAGCGCAAAACTACAACGACAGGAAGCAAATCGTGAACAAGGGGTTGGACCATACAAGGTAACATAGTTTTAGTTAAAATACAAAGTAAACGGGGTACAAAGCAAGCTAAACGTTTACTTGGGTGAGAATTGCCAAAAGTAAGGGAGTTTAAATCTCTCCTTTGGGCAGAATTTTTTCAACTACCATCACGCT
>CH001811.1:355754-375622 GCA_000149265.1 Ciona savignyi | reverse complement strand
AGGATATCCATGTTTTATCCGATTTTTTTATTGTTACCTTTTCCCTGATCTTCATTTCAGATAAAAACATTACAGTTTTGATTTGTTTACTTTGTTAATTGATGTGGACAACCCGTTAGAATTAGATACAATTGTGTATGAACAATGTTATTTAGCTGCTAATACAACGGTGTTCTCTTAATCCGTGGTGACAGCCAAGTAAACGCGTTCAAATCGACATTTTGCGTTTAGTTTTGTTTATTTCTTTGCTTCTCGTTACAGTGAATACAATTGGATTGAATATTGTTTACTTAAAGAAACAGAAAAAAACGATGAAACATTAAACGGTTATTGCTTTACGCTGTACAAAACGGTGCTTAACATGTTGTAGGCATGGTGTCTAACTGTCTATGTATAAAATTTCAATGTTTAAGTCATTGTAAGACATGTTTAATCGCTTAGTGATATCAGCGCCGGCGTGTAGTATTAAAATACTGAAATATGAAAAAAACTGAAGTTTTCCACTAATCCCTAACTCACACCAACGCCACTGAGAAAATGACAGGAATGCAGAAATTTTAAATAATCATTAACCATCCGTAATGATAATGTAGTTGACGCTGGATTTTTAACTAACTTTATATTTAATTTTCATATTCCGTCGTTCTATTTTCCCGCTTTTTAGTATTAACCTCCACCGATGGCAGAGGAAAAGAAAGCGACTTAATCTTAATAAGAAGACCCGCGAAAGCTGTTTTCAGCGTTTTTATAACGTGGGCGTGTTTTGTGTCATTTTACACTTACTTAGTTCTGCTCTATATACGAATGGGAGTATTAGCTGAATTGAAAATAACAATATATATGCACATATATAAATACACAATGTTTTATACATGGGCTTTGAGTTTATTATTTTCAATCAAGCTTATTGTATTTTGCTGCCAACATTTTAATATTGCCTTTAATACTTTGCTGACAAACAACGAATTTTTAAAATTCTAGAATCTTCTCCGTCGTTTTCTGCACACCAGACAGTGGACATTGTTCTTCCGGATGACGCAGACGATGATGAATGTGACGTAGATGATGACGCAAGTGATGACGTGAGCGAAAATGGCGACTGGGATTCCGGTAAAAATTTCTTCCATTTGATTTTTTTACATTGTTGGTCAGAAATATAGTGTGGCGCTGATATACAGGTTTTTGTAACTTGCATTAATAGTTGGTTATATACTCGCTTAGCGTAAAGTGACGTTATTTATCGACCGTGCTAAGCTTTGATTCCATAACCACTTAATTCCGCAAAAAAAAACACAAAAACCAATCGGAATTTTTCGAACATGACGTCACAGACTTAATTTTTACGTCACAGGCAGCAACGCATCGTCGGCGGGAGAAGTCTCGGACACAGAGAGCGTTTACTCCCGGTTAGAACACTCACGTGAAGCGCTAGAAAGGGAGTTAGGACTTAAGGCATTCCTCGAAGCTTATCGTTATGTACAGGTGATTACAAGGCGTAAAGTGGAGGGTGTCAGGGGCGATTATACACCCCTGGCACCCAAAAGTGATAAAAAAGTATTCTTAATTTTAATTAACCGTATTCATTTATAACCTCTATCGCATGACAGGCTATCCACGAAGACGAGGACGAAGGCGTGGCTGAGTGCGAGGCGCGGGTTCGTGACGTACTAGGCGCCAAACACGACGCCATATACCCACGTATACTGCAACTTGTCATGGCAGACGGCGCGTATTGCGAAGGTGGGAAATAGATATCATACTTTCATTATTTTTACGGTTTCTATCTGGGATTGTGAGTTGAATTGTTGTTACTTCAACTTAAAAAAGAACTGTTTAAATGCGCCAAATTTCAAAGTCATGTCTTTAAAGCAAAGAATATGAAACAAGTGCCCCATCTGCCCATCTGAACGCTGTTCAGCTTAAATTTACTTTGCAATATTGAAAACAGTTGTACAATAAACACTTTTATTTTCCAGACAACAGCTAACGCGATGACCAACATTTTTGCGCAACCAGAACCCTATTCCACTCAAGACTCCACGTCATAAATACCACTGTGACGTTAAATGCGCAAATCCGTCGAACATTCAGCACTGCTCTTTGGGAATTCGCGCTCTATTAATATTAACGATTTGTCGTGTAAATTCGTACGATCTTCTGTAGAAAGGGCGCGACATTTACATCAGAAACTGCTCCCCAGTGAAACAGTGGAAATATTTATGATCTAAACCGTGTTAAAGGGCTTTAATAATTCATATCACTTTGATTTAACACTCCGGAATTGCACGCTGAAGATGTTTGCTTACCATGTTTACAGCATTACGTAATTGCCCTGAAACGGCGCTAAATTTCAAGTGTGCCAACCATCTAAACGGCGCTGTAGATTCAAATTGCTTTCTATGTTGTGCAGCACTATAGGCAAAATAAAATAAAATGAAAAATTACTTTGTGTTTTGGTTGGATTTAATTGTTGTTTTTGAAGA
This sequence comes from Ciona savignyi, assembly GCA_000149265.1. Lineage (NCBI taxonomy): Eukaryota > Metazoa > Chordata > Ascidiacea > Phlebobranchia > Cionidae > Ciona > Ciona savignyi. Next base: position 373,139 of record CH001811.1, on the reverse strand, counting down.
ACATCAGTGAAACTGTTGAGCATGTCCACCTCAACTATCGGTGTTCACTCGTTTAGAGTATTTTTACATGGTCAGTTTGCGTGTTCGTGATAGGCTCTTCACCAATTACGGTTTTACACAGCAAGCTGTATAAGGGCAACATAGGGAAATTGCTCACTAAAACTATGGAAACTAATTCTAACTTTACCCTAAAAACTAATCTTAACTCCAGAAGTAGCCCTAAACTTAATTAATTTAAGACTGGTTTCTTTCCTTTTAGTTTTATTTCGCAGTATAAACATTGCCCGCGATAACAATTCGACAACAACCGTTCTTGCCGAAGGACATCTACGGGGCAGCACTAAAAGGAGGGAAGAAGGGAAACCGCTCATTAAAACTATGGAAATTAATTTTAATTATGCCCTAAACTCTAATCTCAACTCCAATCTCATGTTCAGAACTTACTCTAATGCCCTAACACTTATTTTAAAGTGCAGTTTCCCCCTTTCCTACTTTTAGTTTTCCCCACATCTGCGATCAGTTACAAGCCAGGTTTCGTTATTCCCAGTAGCACGATGCGTTACCATTGATATATTTTCCCGTCCAGTGAATTTGATTTCAATTTTTTAATGTAATATTAAATGGTAACAACATTTGGTTGTCCCAATGGTGTAAAGGTTCAAGTACGACGTGCATAACAGTCCGGTTGACTGTTCGATCCCCGGCAGGACGACTATTTCAAACGGTTGTGGCACCACCATAAGGCACGTAACAGAATTTCCCTCGAACTAGCGGAATCAAGCTGGTTCTGCAAAATAATATCAATTAATGAATTTCTTAGAGGGGCTGGACTGCGAATACGCGGTGTTTTAAATCGACTGTGGACACACGGTATTTCTAATTTTGCTCGCGTAATAAACTTTTAAAAAAATTACATCTATTAAAGTATACTATGAATAAAAACCCTATGCCCAAGAAAGTCTATACTTGTTATACTGGACCATTTCGGTTTGTAACAATTTCCACACTCACAACTTTACTTACTTCATGCATATATCTAACTGTTCAATGTCGGCCCTTTGACATATTATGCTGTGTAGGGGGCGTACATTATTGTTCGTTCGAATGTTTGCCTAGCACCAGGTGGCCGAGTCGATAAGCGACATATTCATGAATCGGTTTCTACTTAAAAAATCTCGTTTTGAATATCCAATTATTGGTTTGAAACTTAGGCCGATTAAAAAATAACACCAATCACAATTGTGAACCACAGAACCCATTTTCTCACAGCCTGGTTTGCCGATGTGTTTTCGCACTTATGCATGTTAACGTTCCGGAATTTCTAATCGAAAATCGGTATGTGGAATTGGCCAGAGATAACAACTGGTGATGAAAGGCCCATTAGCACGTTGCCAAATCAATGTTAAAAGGTTTGTGGATTCGATTTTATATTAGACCTTCCCTTGTGCGCTGTCATGTTGGGACAAATAATTTGGGATGTGGGGACGGTGATTAATGGCGGCAATCTTCCAATATTTAATTATCTGTAATCCACCGCACGATGTGAATTTATCGACTGACTTGGTTACAGCGTTTACTGTGTCCTTTAAAAATAACGCACATTCTTTGAGGCGGTGTATCATTGACCAAATGATAATGTTTAATTAATGTCTGTGGCCAACGTGTAAAATCGAAAATGCTTTTATTTTTATGTTTGTTGATTGATAGATTACAATGTATGAAAGTCGGCTACTTCATATCGGGCATCGCTTATCTCGGGATTGTGTCCTTTAAAGGATGTGGCTTTGTATCACAATGTACCAATGAGTCATTCGATACACGCAATCTAAAGTGATATATCTATCGTATACATTATACAACACACTGAAATTACTTCAATAACCAAATTTGCGTATATGTGATATCCGTATAAATGCATAACGCCTAGTAATACAACATATTTCTATTTTCTTTTGATTTCCTGCTAAAAACTGATATATATATAGAAAAAGATGAACCCCAGTTTGTAGCCTTTTTCCATTGAAATAACTAATATTAAATGGCAAATCTACATTTTATTTTGCCCAACCGTGAGCGTCTGTTTTGTTCCACCGTTACGCTGTATAATTTTGATGTTACGTATGTGTGATACTTCATCAACTGTAAATTTGGATTCTGAGACACTGTGCAAATCTCGGGCAATTTCAGGGGCTTTTAACCATATTTTTCTCGTCCGGCGTAATTGCTATTTTCGCAGCGCATAATTAGCAAGCGCATTATGTTTGCATGAACATCCGACGATTTTCCCAAGATACCATTAACTATTGATGCGAGTCCCAGCCAAGCGCTTTAAGCGGAGTTGGTGCGAAAATAAAGTCAGTGCTCCGGATGCAAGCTGAGTGGCGGACGTGCTTGCACAGGAATGTTCTGGAGCTAGGATATATGGCAGGGAGTATTTTATGCCGAATATTATAAATCACCAGACATAAAGTTGATCCGCGAAAAATCGACAATAATTCGATTCATTTTTGGGGAAATTATACTGCGGAAAGATTTATATGTCAAGAGATAGGAAATTAAAACTAGACTTGCAATGTTTTTTTTATTATACAGATGTTCATTTGCGCGTATAGAGAAATCCCGGGGATTAGTGAACAATGCGATATACGTTATAAATCATTTGATTAATTACGCTGATTATTGATTGATGGGGCAAGCGGGAGGCAAACCTTTAAATAGTGGTTTATCAGATCTGAAAGAGAGCCAGACTGTAAAAATCAGCTGCCGAGAACCCACAAAGCAGAGTATTGCCTATCGTGCCAATGCACAGGAAATTACTTCCTAGAGGTTACAGTGGTGGCACGCCGCAAGTTTTTAGCAAGAACCGCGTAGAATATTTAGGCAGGTTGATTGTATTTATGTTTCTTAAAAATATTCACGTTAAAATTTTGCGAATAAAAGGAAAATACAAATTCACAACAGCATTATAAAGCATTAATCATTAGCGCCGTATAACGCATAACATAAAACTACGGTCGTGACGAGCCAATTATGGGTTCTGGTTCGAAACTTAGCTCGGTAAAAAAATGTCTTGATTTTTTTTCTATCCAAAACAGTAGTTAGTTTAGTAAATTTTAAACTTTCATAATGCATTTTCTGCAACTTGCGTCTGTTGTTCTTTATATCGTCGGGGTCACCAATTGTGCACCAACCAACAAAAGCTATATGTCCGATATCTTGAAAAAATTAGCGTGGCAGGAAGGAAACTTAATCCCGGATAAAAGGTCCGATATACTTAACCTGCCCCTCGCCGACCGGTCGCACCAGAATCAACAGTTCAGCAGCGCTGGAATTCGAAAGCGAAATGTTGAATTTGATCAACAAGAACGGTCGTGTGAGGATTTGGAATGGTTTGTTTTCGTCGGCAACATGCCTGCATGTGGTAAGTAATAAAATTATTTTACCATCACTGTTATACCTTGCTAGAACGGTCGACAATATTTTACTAGAATTCACGAACATATTAGGCTAAAGCTAAACCAACAGCTATTAAACTACAGACTGTAATTTCACCATCTCTTCCATCAGTTCAACCGTTATGGCAGATCGGTTACGACCCAACATTCTGCAACAAGATGAAAAACGGCTGGGTGTATTGCGGTTGCGATGATAACTTCACTCCGGGGTTGGATGAAGGAATCGACACTTGTATAAACAAAGGTGAAAATTAAGAGAGCACATTTTGGAAATTGTTTGATATTGCGGTGCTACCTGTCCCACCATTCTGAAGGGAACACGCTGGACCAGCAGCACCGTGCGTCTACTCAAGGCAATTCATGTACTGTGTGCATGATGCCATTAAAAGGCATTGGTCGGTCATTGAACGGATCGAGTTTCAATTTTATGTTTACTGAATGTTATTCGCCGGGGCTCACGTGGTAATGTGCCGGACTGGAAGCAACATGGTATCGGGAAAGAACTTCCCGCTAGGTATTCGAGTGCGTTCTTGGACAAAGTACTTAACGGACGCTGCTTCAAATAATGGTCAGAGGAACTAGACACCGTTTCATAAATCCACTGGTTTGGTGGAAGATAAACTAGCAGTGTCAACACTACATTTAACACACTACAACTGCTTTAAACCCGGCTGTGGTTTCGAGATAATGTGTCAATTGTCCGGTGTTAACAACCAGTCCTCACTTTCCCCGTTTTCCTACCTCGCAGATAAACACGGACATCTTAACCTAATCACCATTTCTTTAGCAGAATTGGCGGGCTCTGAAGGCCGGTGTCACCTTCTTCCATGCCCGAGTGATTTTCAATGCGAGGAAACAGTCCCCGGTGTTCGATTTGACTGTGTGAAGGGTGACGTGGTGGTGCCAACATGGGTAAGTGTAAACTTACAAATATTTAGCTTTTTTTGCGACAGAAAACTATTACTTATAGACATGTGAACTCAGTATTTGAGCATGCTAAATTAGTAGACAGGATAAATGATTGGAAATTGTATTTTGAAACACATGTTATTGTATATTGAACTTACTTCTTTCTTGCTCTAGTACAACTCTCAAGACAAGCGACCTATGTAAAAAGTGGGATTCGAGGACAATCCATTGACGTGGTGCATGTGTACATTTTGTATAATAAATGTTTAAATTTTATTTAAATCGTAATAAAGTGCAAACTGTCTTATTTGAACATACCGAATTGGTTATCAATATTTTCCGTTGAAAATAAACGTATTCTGTTCCCAAATTTTAGGTTTGCATTTTATTATTCAAGTTTTTATGTATGTTGTGCGTACTTTAGTGGCACTGTAAAAGCTGGCAGAATACGAAATAAACTGTTCTGCACAAGATCATACACCAAGCTTTGTTTAGTTAAATGAGATTGGATGTCTTGTCGGTCGTCAGATTAAATTGAGTATTTAATATTTCGTTAAGCTAACTGAGTATTTAGTGTTGGCGATTTGTTCAGCTGATGCAGTAGTTTATGTAGGTAAATCGTTTAGCTAACTAAGTATTCATTATTTGTGATTTGTTAAGCTTGTTTTGTATTCATTATTGGTGATATGGATAATTGAATATTCAGTATATATCAATGATTCGTTATGCTAATCCTCCATCCGAGGGAGGGAGGAACGGTTTCCAGAGCAATTACGGTTCGACAGTGTTTGTATTATAGATCCCGTGGGCATTGGTAATCTAGAAGAAAACTCAAAATTCTGCAAACTATTACATTTTTACGTTATTTACATTACATCGTTATTCCGGAAACGTGCTTCAACTGTGATATAAACTTAAATCTTTTTTGGTTTTTATTTATTTATTTATTGATTATTTTGCTTTATGGGTTACGGTTCTATTTGTAATATTAATGTTATGAGTTTTATTACAAGGTACGTGATGCAATTAATCTCATTTTACTAATATGGCTTAGTAAGTGGCCATCTGTAACAGTACCAGTTACAACCAAATGCGAGTTCAATATGTTTTTCCTTCCCTTATTAACCCAAGCAGGTGAACAGCGCACTAAAAATAAAAATTAGGGAGTTTTATAGTTAATGATTGAGCTAAATTAAGGTTAGTTTTGGGGTTTGGAATACTGGTCGGGGCAGGGTTAGATTTAGTGTTCATATATTTATTGAGTAGTTTTCCTCATTTTATCTTTCTCTTCGTTTTGTGTTGACCGACTGATTTTTCCACTTACCACTCTTTTGCGTTCTTCTAAACAGCTCGAGGGCGTTGTCTAGCGGTCGGCCAAAGGTAAAAACACGACCTAGCTCAGGCACTGCTCAATCCATAAATTTGCATACAACACTAATTACAAAACACTAGTACGGTCGTGTGGCCGAATGGTTAACGCGACCGATACATATACCGACTCTTATACAAAAAGCAGTCCTGGTGTCTGGTGACGAGCCCATCATGGGTTCGAAACTTGAATTGGTCAAAAATAAATAAAAAAATTACAAAACAGTAGTACGGTCGTGTGGCCGAATGGTTTACGCGACCGATACATATACAGTATTACATACAAAAAAACGGTGCTGGTGATGATCCCATCAAGGGTTCAAAATTGGCTCGGTAAAAAATGAGATAAAAAATAAATAAAACACACCTATTTCTTTATTTATTGCGGTATTTTCATTTCAAGGGTTATATGTATAAACAAGCGTATGAAAAGCTATATTATTTACCCAAACAAACTCATAATATGTTTTATAAAATACATCAGAAAATTTGTTCAAACGCAATTAAGACCTGCATTCAACCAATGTTGGGCTTAAAAAGAATCCAATATGATCAATTGTTTGCAACAGACAATGTCAATTTTAAATCAACCGCTAATTTGCTGTGTTTTAATTAGGGTACCGACTATATAAATAAGCCAGCTGCCCTTGCAACAACGGAAGACAGAATAAGCTTAGGTTATGTAAAATTTAAAATGAGGTGGCAGAAGATTAAGTGATTCAGTTAAATTTTATGCAACAGTGTAGTTTAATCACTATTACCATTTATTTAAATGATAACTAAACGACGGGCCGTGTGTGCAGTATGTTGTCTCTTCCAATTCCACTGCCGGTTATATTTCGAATTGTTATTGTGGCCAATTCTAGGACCTGTTACATAGAAAAAGAAACAAGACGCATTTTAGAACATATTTGCTTAGAAGATTTTGCGTCTGCCTAAGTTTATAAGCTTAATTATAATAATTAGCGCTTTGTTATGTTTGGTATAAAAATTGCGGTAAATAGTTAATAAAGTTGGAGCTGTTTTATCGAGGTCAAGTCTATTTTCGTGTAGCTCGGGATCAATAGGGTGCGTGCAGGCGTGTGTGTGCTCTGTGCAGTGCGCGAAACAGCTACGGTATTCATAAGAGCCTATGCGTCAGTGAAGGATTGTTTGCCGCATTGCTACGTATGTCCGGTCATGCGATGGTCTACCGTTTCCATCTTTCACTTTCTGGCTTACCGAATATGTTGCCGTTTTAGAGGATAAGCAAAAACAACAGGTGATGTTTTTCAGGTGCTCATTTTTTTATGTAGGAAAAGTTCAGCAGTCGGTTGCAAATTCCGACAGAATAGAAGTAAACAGAGGACGAATAAAACATTAATCCTAAATTGAGAGTACGGATTATCTATATGAGCATCGAACTTGTTTATTGGTTTTAGATGTATTAGATTAAATAAACATCATACTGGCTTGAACTTAAGTTGTTGCTCTGATTATATTTCCGCTCAAATCTGTATTGGACGGTCTATTGGGGCCACACTCAACTGTCAGCGTGTGCAGACTGAATTCAATCGCGTCCACAACAGAAGATCAGAATGGGTGAAAACAACGTGAGCAGCTTGATAAAGCTAAACGTCGGCGGCCGCCTGTACAGTACTACGCTTAAAACACTGACAAGCAAGCATCCTGATTCGGGCCTGGCAGTCGCGGCAAGAAATTTCAAGGAAAACGGTCTAAAAAGTGGTGCAGTGGAAGGTTACTTGAAAGACGAAGATAGATTATTCATAGACCGGGATGGTGATTGTTTTCGCTATGTCCTAGATTATCTGAGGGCAAAGAAAAACGACACGTCAAAGAAAGTACCCGCGGACGAGAAGGCCAGACTGGTAGGTGAAGCTGAATTCTACGGTTTGGCTGGGTTGACAGAAGAGCTAAACAAGAGTTTGGACAGCTCCCTTTCGTGTGACGAAGTTAAACTCGCTTTTAGTGTAAGTGGATTTGTATGATAATTATTTGGCAAATACAGCATTGTGTAATTTTGGCTGCAGAGATCGGATTCGGCCGAATCGGAGAAGGGACACAAAAGAATGGGATCAAGAAGGTGGCCGCCAAAGCCGACGACCCCCCCTGCGATTACATTCGGTGGTAACGGGACCGATGTTCTGTAAGTCGGACTCGTTTACTCATTTGTTTCAATTCATTTTACTCGTGCCAAGTAGTTTTGTTTTTACAGTAGGTTTGACCGGCAGTCCAGCACCAAGAATGACCTTTGGGAAAAGGGACCTTTCTTTCTCACAATCGGGTACCGCGGATCGTACACTTCCACCAGTGACGGAAGATCGACTGACGTGTCGAAATTCCGCCGGATAACCAGGATCACAGTTTCCGGGAGATCAGATGTGGCAAAGGAGGTAAGGAAGGACATGAGATTTTTGATGTGATAGTAAGTCCTGGTGAAGACATATTATTTGTGTTCCTCACTCACTTTAATACATTAACACAATAACCACACTTTTTTACTTCTTTAACTTAAACAAAATGCCTTTTGACTGGCACACCCATTAAGCCCCAAAACTTGTTAAAACAAGCACACAATTAACATTGCTGGTAATGGTAAGCCAGTACACTGGACCGTATATTGCAGTTTTAATTCTACCCGTTAGCTCATTCACATAGCTCGTCGCATTCTTTTCTTAGTCACAAGGTAGTTTGAAACCAGAGTCATGTACGAAGCAGAAGTTGCTTGAACCTAGAGTTTTAGATTAAACAAAAACTGCAACAGTGTCTCCATTTTAATCACCATACTGCAATAGCTTTGGTATAACTCGATTGTGGACATAAGGTAGTTTAGTGATTGCCCGTGTGATAAACGTCTCCGTTTTCTACCCCGGGAAAAGTGAGATTATTCATGCAAAAGATTTCGTTTCAATTTCTAGCTAAATACCATGAGACATACTATGTGTTAAGAACATGCAAAATGTGAATGGCTGCGTGGCCTTAAAACACGGAACTACACTACACTTGCAAGCTTGGTAGTTAATTTTTAGGGCTCAATGTGTTCCGTGATGCGTCATTTGATAAAACGTGGATTGACTCAAAGACAATTTCCGTTGTAAGATACAATCAAGGCTAAATTAACGGAGTTTTAAAATGGAAGAATAATGCGTTCCTGATCGATTTCCCAGGTCGCATTTTCCATAAAATCCATAATGTAATCAAAATCCAATCGTATTTTGGCAGGAAATAGATAATGCGCAATACACAAACTGCTGATGTGATATTCAGCTAAACATTGACTTTATGTTGCATTTATAATCTTTTCCACACAGGCTTATTATGTATCTCATTAAGTTGCTTTAAATATATATTCTAATGAATACATCCCATCGGCGTTACTGCTGCGAAACGGTTGCATGGCAATCGAGGTCAATTCGAAGATGAATATTTAAAATGTAATTAACGCTTCCCACCGACAACCGCCAGTAACACCCCGTGAACGTCAAGCATCGGTCTTGTAATTGAACTCTACTCAACCAGGAAAAGATAACCTCACACGGAATCTAATTTTTGACGTGGTAAAACAATTTTAAACCGTGCCCTTGTTCAAAATAACGCCGTAAATTAACGTTTCTTCAGCGTTTAAATGCCATCACGTAGCATCTAATCGATACAAGCAGCAACACCACCTCTGCACGATGTATCGATCGCGTTCTATTTTACGATACTATCCAAGTAATTAGATGCGGCACAAGGCCAAACATTCGCGTGACTAGAGACGGACAATACTAAAAGGAAGTAATAGGGACGGAGGGAATCTTCCCACTAAAAAATTAATAATTCTAACCCTGCACTAATCTCACACTAAAAACTTACGCTAACTTTAACCCAATAAGCATTATTTTAGTGTGAAGTCATGATAGTATAAAATAGGATATGATCTATCCGATAGGTCATTCATGCCTATCCCCGTGAATGGGAAAACGCAATGGGCCGACTAGCCAATTAGCATAGCAGTTTGGCTAAAAGTTGGCAGCTGGTAAGCTGTCTTCCTTCGTGCATCGATTTAGTTCCCGTATTTAAAACGGGCCCATCGCCTTTAAACTTTAATGTTATGCAACATTGATATTTTTGCAAGGAAGGGTCAAATCATTTTCGGAAAATGTTTCTTTACTGAAACACAAGGACAAAGCTATGAAAAATGTAACCATAAAATATCCAAAAGTTTCTCTATAATCAAAATGTAATCTTGTGTGCATTGTGAACAGTTTTTGTGTGACCGAATACTTGAAATGATGTGTTTTATAACACCATATCTGTGTGTTGAGAAGAGAGATTCTTTGGGTAAAACATTAAGTTTTAAGTAGAATAGTTTTCTTACCCAAGGATTTATCATTTTTTATTTATTTTGAAAACAAAATGGCCTTAAGTGTAAGTTTGCTCTTAGCCCATACTTAATACCTCGCCTAATAACTACTGATCTGAAATTTGTCTAAACAAGCAACACCTAGCCTCATCAGCTTATTTACAGCGTTCCGCGCCGTGCTGGGTTACTTTTATCACCGAAAATAATAACTAAATTGTGATATAGTAAAAATGATTAGATATGTAGACTTTTCATCTCAAAGTATATATTTTTTGCTTATCGGGATGAAATAGACTGCACCCTGTGGCTATTTCATTCTTTCGAGGCCGTGTTTTTACTACTTTTCTGTAGTGGCTTATGATTATTGTGCATTTTTTGCGTTTCACGATGCAATTCCAATAAATCAGTTCAATCGTAGGTGTTTCAGCAAGAACTGAACGATAGTCGTGATCCCGAGCGCCACCCATCGGAAGGGTACACCTGCCGCTACTACCTTACCCACAACTACTTGGAGTCGGCCTTCGAAAAGCTGGCGAGCCGCGGTTTCAAACTGGTAACGTCATCGTCTAGCGGCACCAAGACTCTGCCGTCTCTCACCAAAGAGTTCAAGCAGTGGACCACCTACATCGAGTACATTTTCTACAGGGGACTCGGAGAAGAGGACGCCGACTCAACTCTTCGTTAGAGACAGCGGCACTGCTACTAGATGTTGCACAGAGACAGATGTAATGTAAAATGTAATTACACATATATTTTGAATTAACTAACATTTTAGTAAATAAAACGCGGATGAAGTACATTACATTAAAAGCACATGCAGCTGCTAAACGCGGTTATAATAAACATATTTGTGCGACCTGTATTACCCGTTTTTGCACGCATGACTGAAAAATGGTTTTAGGTTTTTGCGCTGTTTCATAGTTGCATAATGGTGGAGGTGCAATGGGAAATAGTTTTTGAGTTCTCTCTTGCTAAGAGACAGTTAAACCAAATTACTATGTCCATAGTTGCAAGTTCCAAGTGTAACACTTCCATTGTACATAGAAATGTGCTTTTGTTGTTTGGCGACATATATCTATTATCTCTGTACATTGTTAAAGCTGTATTCTACTGTGCGGAACTGATTAGAATGTTAAACGATTGTGCTGTTATTTTGTAAAGTACACTGTAAATCGCGAGATAATGTATACTGTATATTAAAGTGATCAAAATGTTGGCCCAGAACTTGATGTGTATTTTTTTGGCCGTTCTTACTTAGTTAAAACATCGGTTTACAGCCGAATGTCCAAATTTTCAATCATCTGCGTTTTTTCATACGGGGTATAGCCTGTTTAACTTTTAAGGTATTGCAAACAATAATATCTTTAAAGGATACGAGGAAAGGCATACACAAAATAGTTCTAGAAAATACATGTTTTCAGTATATTAATTTTCCGGACCGATTTATGAACCCTTAATGAGTTCGTTAGTATAAGGTTTTCAAATAGCGTGGTGTATTCGAATTATTCGCGATAACCTTTCGCCCACATCGTATATAATTAAATCTCTAGGTACGCGCTGTCAGCTTTAATTCCCATAGCAGGTGGAGTTGTCATTTAATTGAGGCTGTTCTGTTTTAAATTTCTATTCTTGAATGGATGTGGCATTTCCACCATGGCAGGTGGGGAATTCACATTGATGAGTTACCACACGCCATTTTTGGATAACTTGCGATGGCTATCCCTGTGTTGGGAAATGTATTACTGTTGTTGTCAAGTACCCATGTTTTTCTTCCGAAAGCAAGTACATCATGTGATATACTTAATGCTTACAAATTTTACTCCTAAACTCTTAACAGCTATACTAATAAATGGATCTGAATTCAATTTTAAGTCGTGCTTTACCGTATAGTTTTGTTCAAGGTTTTAAATTGGGATATAATTACTGCATTATTGTCTATATTGATTATCCAATGCAGGGAAGGATTTAGTGTGACAGATTAGTCTGGTCTGGTTCGTCGCATTTTAACCGCAGGATGGCAGGTTCGAAACTGGTACTAGTTGTGGACAAGGCATGGACATTGTCTGAACCGAACGGATTAATGGATTCTACTGTATTAAAAGAACGTGTGTTAACCCCCTTGGTTTTTCCAATCACGGTGATAAATATTAATATCCTATCTTAAGACTTTTGTCTGATTTGCAATCGATCATTCTACGTATAAACCGGTCAATACGACGTGGTTTTAATTCCTGTAATTCACCCCATACGCAGAGCAAAATCACGTCTTGGACACGATTAGGATAGGATTCTCGTATTTTATCAATTGTGCAAGGACGGTTATCACTCATGACATCAGATTACCGTGCCCAAAATTAAGTTACCAAAACTATTTCAATGTGAGGCATATGATCATAAAGTTTATACTGTTTGGAATCAACCAGTTCAAAATTAATCCACTGAGTTTAGACGTCGACCACTTAATGTCCACAACCAACTTAGCAGCAGCTGTTTTCGAATAAGGAAATCACAAAAACGAATGAAATATTTAAGATTTATTTCCAATGCGACTTAGAGCGGGCACGAATGGGGTGACCGAGGAAACGGAACCGCATCGCGTATATTCCGAGTCCCGAGGAGAAAATGAACGAGACGATCAAAACCGAGACCGTAACCGCCGTGTGGAACGGTACCAAACCTTCGCAGGTCGAGATACCAGTGGTAATCGTCCACGAGACCGAGTTTGTGCAATGAGCTTTGTAATATTTCGAGCCGATGCTCTCGCAGACTACCTCCACACAGCTCGCCACAAAACGGGAAAATGAGATCAATGGCAGAAACCTGGAGTTGAAACAATATTAAAGAGTGAAATGAAAAAATAGTGGAAAGTGTACTGAATATGGTAGAAGATCGCCACCGATTCGTCAAGGTTAGCACGGGCAGCCACAAGTTGGCTCCCCCTTAGTATCTTCCCATTTCAGTGAACCCAATTTTCAAGGTTATTATTTTGTTAGTATTGATTTAAATGGATTTGCATTTTTTTTGCAATTTAACAGTGTGACATTTTTATTCGTGCAGGTGGGAAAATCCATATTGAAGGATTTATACACAATAGATAAGTCGTGGGGGATCTATGTGTTGGCTGAATTATGGCTGTTTATATGTATATTTATATATATACAACTAGTGTCTCTAATAAAGTTATCCAAACTTTACTTACGGTTTTTTCATCATCATTAGCATACATATAAAACGGTTTTGATTCTTTAGGGAAATCCACAAGAAACAGAGGCTTCATGCCACAATGCTTAACTAGAAATGATTCTTGTTCAGTGTTAAAATCATCCCCCCAAACGGGTGACGGTGTTTTTAAGCGCTTTGAATTGTTCTGGAGTATGGTAAGTGCCTCAGAATAGGGAATTCTGCAAAATTGACAGTTAGGTCGATAAAATCAGCAACGCCACAATTGGTTTTTGAAAGGATAATCATTTTTATCTATGGAAATAGGAAATACAAAACTATTAAAACACAGGCAGTCGTAGGGATACAATGCGCCCACCACAAGCTTAAATTTCCAGTAGGCTTAATCGATAAGTGCATAGGCCATTTGACAGCAGTTAAAAGGTTGTAGGATCAAAAATATCCACCAGCTACAGTTCTGTACTTGGGCAAGGCACTCCATAATCTTTTCCTGAACCCGTTGAATTAATGGGTTGTACTATAACTAAAGAAACATCTATCATATGTACAGCACTGTGTAATATCTCCAGTAACCAAACGGTCAGCACAAAATAATCTAATGATTGCCCTTGTGTTAATGGCATGTGTCATAATATTGAGGGGATTAAAACATGAACATCCTATCATTATTAATAAAAATTTTAATCATTATCAGCCCCAAAGGTGTAGGTGTATATATACAATTGTCTGACCTGTCATATTGTTTCGACTTAGCGTTTTCGACCGCAGTACTATGATTGGGTGGTATATCTTTAAAAGCATCCTCAAACGTTTGCAAAGCAGATAATTCAATTCCTTCCATGGAATATTTTATACTCTCTTCAATCAAATCCATAATGTAATTTATATCCTGGAAATAACATCAATCGAAAAGGTTAAAATTCTGGTTTCATAATTTATTTATATCTTGTTGGATGCTGCCCCAGTATCGAATGATTGATATATATTTAATGCCAGATACCAAAACACAAAGTGAAGTGAAATACAGTTAAATTTTTTTTAAGGGCACTAAAGAGTGTTTTTTAATATTTTTGTGCAGTTTACAACCAAGTTTTTTTCAGAAACTGTAATTTGAATGACAGATTACAAAGGTTTTGCCATATACCATTAAAATTGTCGCATATATGGGGCCTGCAAATCAATTAGTGCAAGATTACCTCCACAAAAGCAACTTCAACTTCTAGCATTCGAAATTCACTCAGATGCTTTCTTGATATCCCATGCTCAGCTCGAAAAGCTGGGTTTAATGTGTAGACATTACCCAGCGCCATTGCACAAGCTTCCAAGTGCATTTGGCCCGACACGGTTAGGTAAGCTGGTTTGTCGAAGAAATTTGAAATTAGATCGTTTGAGTCTAACTTATTGGGACTTTGCTTATTGTTTTCTGCTGTAGGGTTTCCATCAGTGGCAGCCACTACATTAAATAGTTCACCTGCTCCCTCACAATCGCTCGACGTTATAACGGGAGTGTGGATGTGAGTGAAATCATGCTTCTGTTAGGAGGATAGTAAAATCGGTTTCTTTCAATAAGAAATATAGTCAATGTAAAAACTAGCTGTTTGAAACAGGATGGACATTAATGCATAAAAAAAAAAACATGTATAATTTGGGTAGATAGCCTAGTTGATTATGCTAGCTATGTCGCTGGATACAGTAACTCAGTTTTCAACATTTTTAAAACATAATTAGGAAATTCGAAATTACAATGAAAAACCTGAAAATATTGGTGAAATCTCATTTCCAGTTGATTTCGAAGGCGTAAACCCCTCATGATGGAATGACGTCGCATTCTAAGATGTGGGTAGCTGCGCAGATGTTGCATTTCATGAGGAGTGTGCTTCAGAAATGGGTATTCCTGAACAGAAAACAAAATATTTTCAGTTCTTTCCCTGTGTTAAACATTGTTGTCATATTAGACTAGTTCTAGATTCAGGCCTAAGAATGTCCATAATTCAACTGGCTGGTGTCTCTGGGCAAGAAAATAAATGAACAATGACTCTTATTCATATTGCAATCATAGAAAGTTTTGCTGTGTTTTCTCAGTCATATAGTGCGTTTTTTTATCATATAGTATCAGTCATATAGTGCGGCCATTAGTCGAAAGGTTGTTCAATCAAAACTAGTGGGTGACTAGTAAGTTGTGTCCTTGAGCACTAAACCGGTGTTGCCTGAAGTAGATTAATGGGTTTAACTGAAACAGAAGAAACATCTTATATCATATGCAACACACTGCATCACAAAGATAAAATAAATTATTCTTTTCAATAGTGCTTGAATAAAAAATTTCGGTAAGACTTTTCGGTAAGACATTAACACATAGAACTTATTTTAGTTGTGAGAAAAAGGAGTACGTACATCTGGGTTGCACGGTCCAGTGACCTCGATATGTTCACAAACCATTTCGATTTTGTTAACATTGAATTCGGTCTCGACAAACTTTCCAACAGCCGACACTGACGCACCATTTTGTATTTGTCTGCGAAGTGTATTTATTGGCGGGTTTTAATAGAATAAACAGTTTTATCATGATGATTGAAAAATGCAGGATAGGGTCATATAAAAGTATTGCCTCATTGACACAAACGACTAGAAAATAATGAGCTACCGGTACTAACTAAGTTAAAAGCTAAAACAGATTTAATGTATTCAAATTTGAATTAGCTTTGTTGCATTAGGAAATTGTTTTGGGTTAAAATTGAAAAGCTAGGAAACAACACATGATCTTAGAATTCATAAACTTCAGAAATATAGAATAAGTAAGTGTAACTGGTGTCGAAGCCCAAAATACCTACTTATTCATCAGATTCCCTGGCAACACAACTTGCAAAGTCTGCAAAGAGCCATCGCTTATATCAATAAAACAAAACCTCTTGTGATTGCGAACTGACTGAACCCAGCCCTGAAAGAAAGTCAGATCAAAATTGTGGCACAAAACAAAATGTGGCCTAAATTTTTGGGAGGCTTCAATTAAGGTCTACATCCTGGTGCAGCCAGTGATGTATAAATGGATTTTAATATGGAGATTTGAGTCATGAAGGAGCCGAAAACCCTAAATTACTGGCTCTATACAATATTTGGAACCAAACTATATGATCACAAAATGTAGGCTAAACTATAGGAAGATATAATGTTCCAGCATTTTAGACAAATTTTGTAGGTATAGGATACATGTGTAAATTATAACAGTTATTAAATAAAAAACACAAATAATAATTTAGGTTTTACGGACGAAAAATTATTCCACCTTGCTTCAGAATTTGAAATGAGAAATTTTGAAATGAAGTGTACAAACGTGGTTAAATTAAATTATGATTTGAAGAATAAAGATAAATGAGAGAAGATATATGAAAGGTGTTATTGGTGCAATGGTGATAATATACAGTAAAATTAAAACAACTAACCTGAACTCGACCGACTTTTATTTCGTTGATCGCACCTTTTTTGAAAACATCTTTTATTTTGACTGATTTGATTGCCTGTGCTGCCGTGCTATAACATAATTTGCATAGACGAAACATTTGCAGTAAACATAGAGGAGCGAAAGGAAGTTAAATACCAATTCAAGATTATTTACGGTTTGTTAAAATAGACAAAATCCACAGACGTTCCACTTAAGTTCCAGTTCCACAAAACGCGTGTTTCAGGAAAGGGGATTACCCAGTAACGCGGCTAAGTTCACATGTTTTGGCGCGATCTTTGGTGGTCCCCGATGATTTGTGTTCAAAATCTAAGGCCGGGTTCACACCAAAACGACAAAAACGTTTTTGTCGTGTCGGACCGACGTTTTTCAAATAGAACGCATTGTCTCTTATGCGCCGATTCACACCAGTCCGATTTTGACGCAAACGACACGTTTTCTGTCGTACGACAAAAAAACATGTTTTTCAGGAATAGAACATGCGCTATTTTCTTACGACATGTTTTTTTGTCGGAAGAGTTTAATATCGTGAAATATCAGCATATACAATTGTTTTGTTGCTAATATGCAGTACATACTATTACTATGGGATATAAATGTGTTTTAAAGTAAATACACTAGTTTTAATAATCTTAGAGAGTTTAGATTGAAGTGAATATGGACTAAAGTGC
>CH001811.1:342068-355596 GCA_000149265.1 Ciona savignyi | reverse complement strand
TGAATTGAGTTGTACAAGAGTTAACTTGGACTTGGAATATTATTTGTCAAGTTTTAAATGAGACTGGTAAGTGTGTAAAGTGTTGCATTTATAAATAGATTATGTTCTATATGATTCTACTTTTTGTAAGTATCTAGCTAGTTATAAAAGCATTACAGATCCGGTTTGGCCAAACTACCCCTTTACAAGTTGGATGTTAATTATAATATTCAGCAAAACTTGTGTTAACCACTTTGGTACATAAGGATGTTTTATTGCATTGAATGGTAAAAAGAAGTTTTGCACCTAGGCAATTATTAGATTACCACAGGCCGTGAGTTCTCTAGCATTGATAATTGCATTACCAGAGTGAAACAAATATAATCAATCCTATAATCCTGTACACTTATTTTTTGGTCTTGTGGATTATGTATATTATTAATGTTGAATAACACTGGTATACATTTGTGTTTACAGCATGACTGGACCAGTTCCAGTAATTCAAGTTCATCATCTGACAACACTGATACAGATATGGAAATATTTTGCAATGAAACAGTCTGGTAGAATATCAATTTTACTTCTGCAAATTACTGCCAGTAACTGAAAAGTACATACCAGAGGCTACAGAACAATGAAGTGCCCCAAAATAACAGAGAAAAAAGAAACCAGCAAATAATGCACACAAATAACCAAGCCAATGCTTCACTTTTTAAAATGTCGTAGTAACTTTCAAATGGTTTGCGAGCATCCCGATAAACATTTTGTTTTCAAACTAGATTAGTATCACAATTTAACTAAGTTACATTCCTGTATCCATTTTGTGTTGTGTAGTAAATTGTTGATGTTAATTGAGTTATTTCCATTTTAATTATCATGTTCATTGTTCTGCCTACAACACTTTTCATACTGCTTGTTTATATGGGTGATATGAACTGTGAGCAAAAACAAATGTCATTGTTTTATTTGTACAGATGAAACCAATACATTTACCCTCCCAATGTATTTATCCGAGTTATTGTTTTTTTGGTTGTCAAAGTGCAAAATATTGGCACAACTTTAAATTACTATGCCACTTTCTTAGGTTGGTTCTGGTATAAAACTTGGCAGAAGAACAACCAAAATAACCTAAGACACCTTTAGTACAGTTTTGGCAGCCATGTAGTGTACAAGTGTTAAGATCAAGAGTGTTTCATGTTAAGGATTTAAGGTTGTAATACTGATTATATAGAAGTATGTTTCTCTCTATAATTGGCTTTCAGTCTATTAGTAATTCAGGAAAAAGTAAGGTTGTCATACTTCAAAAATGTGATTTTTTCAGGTTCTATTAGCATGTTTAGTTTAAATACATATAGGATTTATCCAAGTTAATTGGTGTCCTATGACGATAGTACTCTGAATACCAATTAAAATTATGATGTCTTTACCTTTATTTTCATATAAAATTCTAGTTATATGTGTTTTATCTATACTCACGCAAACCGTCGGACCGAAACACGTTTTTTTTGGTGTGAATCGACCAAAACAAAAAACGAAAAACACGCTTACGACAAAAACGTTTTTGTCGGACGTACGACAAAATGTCGTTCTGGTGTGAATCCAGCCTAAGTGCTTTACAAGGAATCTAAACTTTATAAATCGTAGATTCATATGTATACGC
The DNA here is from genome assembly GCA_000149265.1 of Ciona savignyi. Taxonomy (NCBI): domain Eukaryota; kingdom Metazoa; phylum Chordata; class Ascidiacea; order Phlebobranchia; family Cionidae; genus Ciona; species Ciona savignyi. The sequence continues at coordinate 353,957 of CH001811.1, read as the reverse complement.
TCAGCACCAACAATGGTCAAATAATTTGACATCATAGTATGATTCTTCCAAAATAGTCCATGATTTAATACTTTTTAATAGAGAAGATTCATATCATATATGAATTAAAAGTGACTTTAACACATTAAAATAGCCCCAACAACCAAAATGTGTTATGGCGAACACCGTTGATTGTCGCATAGTAGTTGATCTTATTACGTGTTTCCTTGGTAATCCTAGATACCTAACTCATCTTCCCAGATCTTTTTTTATACCGTAGCCTATACAAGACTTTAAAGCGTTGTATAAATAGAGCTGGGCAAGAGTGTATTAACCCACCAGACAAAATATAAAAGACACGGTTGGCTAACACTTTTTATTTTTGAACCTACAAAGGAAAAAGCGCTACATTTTCTACAGAAAAAACAAAGCACAGTGTGTTTCATGAAAATAGGAAAATACTTTCAAGGCAAGTAAAATTAACGTTCAAAATTTTCAAACATTATAAGCCTATAAAATAAACACCAGAGAAAATATACAACTAGTCATCAAGCTGACAAAGGATGGCAACACCGCGGTTGATCCAATGGCTCTTGGGCTTGTCTGTTGGGACTTCCATCATCATAACAAAGTTGGTCGAATGGCCTGTTGAAAGCAGACATTTGAAAAATAGGAAGCTACAGTTAGTCTTTTAATAGGAATTTATTTGCGGTTTTATTATTGTGGGACAGTGTTAATACTTGCGAAAGGACAGTAATACGATAATTACACTAGGCACATAGTCTGTCATCTACCACACAGAGATAAATATTTGTACGACTGGGTTCAATTTTAAACTTGAACGACTGGGTTCAATTGGACGCTTCATTTTTTCACCTATGATAATAATAATGTGTATTTTATACTACCCTAACAAATAAACCCATCTAAGAACTCTAAGAAAAAGAACTCTTTTCTAAGAAAATTGATAAGAACTTTTTTCTAAGAAAATTGATAATGAAACAAATTGTTTTACCACCCATGGTAATAAACCTGAGCAGTCATTTGTTCTTTTATTATCATTACTTTTCTAACTTACAAAGTATAACCATGACATACTTTAATGATTGTCATTTTAACATTATTTTCCCTTTTTTACTTAAATTTAAACAATACATTCATTCTCTTGAATGTCGTAGTTTTAAAAGGCGGTAATAAACTGAACTAAGCAATCCATTTTTCAAACCAACAACCCCACCTGTTGTGGATAGTGTTCCTCTTCTAGCACTCGTCTTATACACAGGGCATGTGTAGCTGGGCTGTGGAACGAATTTTGAGTTCTCCCCAGGTTTCAACCACAGGATCGGGATCACGTCATAGAGGACTTTGGGAAGAGATTCTCCCATCAGCATCGTGTCCCGATCCCAGCGCGCTCCCTCCAAGAAAAGGCCTCGGACATAAACACCTGATGAGCGGGAAATGATAAATTCGTCAAAATCTGACATTAGTGAAAAAATATACAGAAGAAATTAAAAGGTTATTATAAAAACGTGTTTTAACCCAGAGTTTCAACCACATGAGTATAACCCCACACAATTATTAGCAAATTAAAATACCAACTTACATAAATACCAACCCACACAGGTATCAACCAACATGAGACCACCCGCATCCTATCAATATTTGCAAAGTTGAAATTTCCTTACCATCCTCTGGTTTCTTTTCAATTTCGCCTTCATGTTCTGCTCTCATAACTTCAAATTCAAATCCAATGTGATCAATAGGAATCGTGTATCTGTGCAGTAATGTTTGGTTACATAAATTACTTTAACTGCAATGAGACATATAATTAGAGTTTTAGTGACTGTAATGTAGGTAAGAGGTGTCTTGCAAACAGCAATAACTTAATTTGCTTGTTAAAGGTGTACGATCAATTTCACCAGATCACATAGTGTTAAGGTAAGAGCAAGACATCACACTCAACAAGGTTCTATTCCAATGACGTTCACTGTTCTGTGTACTTATACCACAAAGCATACAACAAACAGTCCTATCTTATAATTTCACATTAATGATACTATTACCCTTAAAAAAATTAGTGGGTAGGTGTTTTTTACCAGTCCATAATTTTCCCATCTAAAAAAAACAAAAACAAACTCACTTCCTAGCATAGTTCTGCGAGGCGCCAGTAAGGAAGGACTGGGTGAAGTAGAAGCCTGACACCCAGAAAACATTTGGGATCCCGTTCAGAATCCAGTCATTGAAAAAGTGAAGTCTGGCCAATAGATCTGTTGGTACATATTTTTTGTTACAATTTTTTCATTTACCTGTACTAAAGGGTAATTATGGAAAAAATAATTACTGTTAAAAAAAACAGAGATGGAAGTAATACAGCATCATTATATAAATATGGGTAAAAAATGACTGATAAACATAAAATGTAATAAGTAACAAGTTCTTTAAACTACAATACCTATTTGTTTGTACCTAATATATATATTTATCGGTTTCAAGTATTGTCTCACCGGTAACATATCCACCCAGTGGTTTAAGTGAGGGGTATGACTTGGAGGCCCACATTGCCGGGACTTTCCCGATCAGCATCGAGGTAAAAACCTCCTCAAGTTCCGATGACATCACCACGAGACCCTTGATCGCTTTGCGCAGGTTGATGAGACTGGAGCGGACCACGGCTGTTAGCCGGTTGAATCGAATCAACTCTTGTCTGCGGCGAAGCATGGATTAATCAATACAGTCAGTGCATTAGTAGTGCATTAAGTCATCAAAGGGTTAAACCAGCTGATACATAGTTGGCTATGTCCATTCTGCGAGACTAAAAGAAAGATGCTTAAATCCAGTGAATTATTAGATAAACAAAAAACGCTATAAATCATATAAAATACAATGCAATAGATTGGTAAGCTTTCGAAGACATTTGTCCTATGCATACCACTACTGCAATTGTAAAGCAAGCGAAAACTTGTACAAAATAAGATCATCTATGGAGAATTGAAAAGACGTACCTTAATACAGTGTTCATTGACTCGTTGTACACGACTGGATACTTAATCATCACTTTTTCGAGGTCGAAATCCGGTGGAAGTTTTGTCAGAATATCGGCTGCGAGTTCGTCGATTACCTCTTCAGGGGATTTCCCACCACCCCCACTCTGTCTAGGCAGGGTCAAAAGGATCCCGTCGAAAAGTTGAAGGGTCTCCTGGTTATCCTTGGTGATGTCTGCGTTCTCGTGCAGACCAAACACCTGTTTAAAATTGGAGAAAAAATGACGTGGCCATTAAAAAAATTATGTGGCCTTACATTTATAAAAATCGTTTTTTAACAATTGTCATTTTTCTGTTTTTTTACTTTCCATAAATGTGTAATTTAAGTAAGGAGAAACAAATATAAAACCTAGGCATGCTTACCTCTGGATGAGCCACAAGGGGTAACTCCCTGACGTAATCCAGATATGACTGATACGGGCCGTCAGGTGGGGTGAAGTACATTCCACTGGGAGAGAACTTGTATCCGTCATCCAGCACAATATCTGGCTTGTAGAACTGGGGGAAAAGTTTAATGTTGGCAGAAATAATATTGTACATTTATTAGTTATTGCACTTTTAAAACTTAACTTTAACCAAATAATAACCAAACAAAAAATTATTAAATTTCTATTTTATATTTTGACATGTTTAAAAAATAAACAAAACTAGTTACGTAAACCTATAAGATAAAACAACTAGTGTTAATTCATTTTTTCCAAAATGCTCACAGTTATCAACATTATATCATCATATATAGATCCAGTGGAAATAATAATGATTGTTTAACCAAAGTAAACATCAAATATTTAACACAGCGCAATAGCTATTGAAACACAGGATGAGGTGATTAGCCATGTCTTAACCACTGGTGTTCTTCCTTGCTAGGATGGAATAAAAAATTTATGTTTATCCCCATGAATGGAAAAGGGCAATGGGTGTTACCACACAGGCGATCGTCAGATCACCTCACGCCAACCGTCGGATTACTGAACCTATCCTGGGATAAATATTCTAGTATTTTATCCTGGACCAACTCACAATGGAAAGTAATGACAGTAGAAGCCTCCTGTCCTTGTCATCAGTCACTCTGCCCCCATAGTTGCACTCCCCTGTTAGGTAAGTTAGCGCCACTAGTGGAAGTTCTTCATACTCATTAAGGAACATCTGGAATGGAAATTTGTGAATCTATTTCGTAAGAATCTGTAATAATTCAAACTAGAAAAATTCTAGAAACTGTAATAATTTAAACTAGAAAAACAAAAGGCAAATCAGCACAACGATATCTTTCGTGAGAATCTGTAATAGTTGAAACTAGAAATTTTTGGTAATTTAAAAATTTGTAATTTGATTCGTCTATCGTGGGAAAAATACCCTAATTTTAAACAAAAGGCAAACATAAAATATATATATTTTCAGAGAAAACAATGGATTAAACAATATGGTCAGCATATCACTAGTCCATAGTGCAGTTACCATAGTTATTACTGCAATTTTTAACGTTGCTTTGTACTGTTAAGAAGAAATACTCATGATATACTCATGTTTGTAATAAAGGATGAGAAGTATTTGGTATAATTTTATACTTCATTTATAAACAACCAATTAGATTCCAATAAATAGAGTCTACATTTAAATACACTTGTATCTGGGCACAACAACAAAGAATGGTGATCATTCTGGAAATTAAACTTAAAACCCATTGCTTATACCTTCAAGGTATAACCAACACAATATGCAGTCGCAAACTTAGCAGGTGTAAATATCCATAGAGAAAAACAAAGCACATCTACACATTGCCAAAGTTTCGAACCTGCAACCTTTCAGTTAAAAGGCGACACACTAACCCATTAAGCTAAACAGTCAGACAATCTACATCCCACCAAAGAGTCCTCACCTGTAGTTGCCGCATGCTGATACGGAGATCAGATTCGTTGAACTCATACGGGATGTTCCAACCGAGAGGACCAAACTTCCGACGCTCCTGCACCATAGCGTGGAAGAAGCACAACCCGAACAGCAACTTCTGCCATTCCTGTGGATTTTGTTTAATAGTAAGGGGTGATCGTATTTACTTCTGCTAGTGGAAAAAGGTGTTTGTCTGCTGGATAGAATAGATCATTCTAAACTATGTCCACCAAGTGCCTTGCCCATAACATAATAGATTAATAAATGCCTGGGTTTATTACAACAACCATACAGTTGAGGTTTCGCTAGTTTTAATACTACAAACTCATGATTGACGCTGTAAACAACCAAGCTAACTAACTAGCTGGTAATGGCCAGATTCGTGCATAAATCGCGACACCAAATGTCCGTAGTACCAGATCTTGAACAATTCCAAGCAAAGAAATGCAACATTATGTTCCAAGGAGTAGTAAGCGATTGGTGGCATAAAATAGTTGTCACAACTTACTTTAGGTTTGTTACAAGCTCCGAAGAAGGAAGGATCAGAGATAGGATCATTGAGATACGACCTCAATAAGTTGGCTCTCATTCCTTTGGGTGGTTCATTTGTCATTTTAACTCCGTTCTAGAATATGAAATTTAAAAATCTTGTGTACTATGCTTAAAAACGAAGTTCTGTTGACTGAATACTTGTAATATTTAATCCATTATTATTACCTGTCCAAAATTTTAAAAATATACACCAAAACAGTCTAAAGAACTGCTTTCCTATGTGAATTAGTCATAAATCCAGACCGAAGTGGAATTTACTATATTGTCCAAAAATCCAACTACCTTATGACTCACAAGTAGCACTGATTTGCTTTAAAATAGAAACATCCTTGCTGGTAAAAACATACACCACATACAACAGCATTACAAGCGTAGAAATCGTAAAAAATCATGATTTCACATATAGTAAGTATGAAATAATTTTTCAATCATTTTCCAGCACCATTACTTTTGAAAGTAAACTGTCTCGGATTCTTTAGACCAACTGCTTTGTTCACCTGCAAAATCGGAACTGGAAACTTTTCTGACGGATAACTGGTGAGCCACAATCTGAAGTCTTTATGAGTGTTCTCCGGGACAATGACCTCCTCACAAATCTTCTCCAGCGTGGACATCCAACTGGTGGCGAGATGGCAGTTCTGCAGCACCACCCATGTGCCCTGGGAGAGAATAAACATTGGTTTCAGTTAAAATGAAGATGTCTGGTTGCTTATAAATGATCAAATTGGTTTCTAGATTGTTGAGCCCCACACACTCATAAAAAAGTGTGGGGCCATCAACCAGTTAAAATGTAGATTTGGTTTCTTATAAATGATCAAATGGGTTTGTAGATTGTAAAGCCCACACACTCATATGAAAGTTGGGGCCATCAACCAAAAGATGATTGGATCGAAAACAGCGGCCAACTTAATGGTTGTGTCCTTGGACAAGACAATTAGTGAATGCTGCCTCATTACTTCAAGGGGTTAAACATGAAAAATATCAATATAACCATCGCATTTAACATACTGTAATTTTGATAGACATTTTTAGTCATACGTACTAAAAATAGTTCAAAGACAGTGATTCTGTGCAGCAATTGTACTAGAAAACTCTTTATTTTTTTAGTCAAACAAACAATTTAAAGACAATTTCTACACAGTCAGTCTTATCTTAATAATTATTTTAATTTGTGTTGCTGGTTTATAAAAAAACAATTATCAAAAAAAATACAGCTATAGAGAAAAAGGGAAAATAAAAAAAACTAAATTTACCGCTAATGTGGCATCGTTGATCATCTTCTGAGCTATTGGACCTTGACCCTGGCCGAGCGAAATTGTCCCGATTCTATTCCCTCCAAAACCGCGGTCATCAGCGAATTTCAACAAACCTAAATAAGGGAGAGGAAAATTCATTTAAAGATATATACGCAATTTAAAATTAAAAAGCTGTGTTGTTGATGGCTTTTTACTTTTAGAAAATATTAATCGAAAGAAGATTTTAGCCTAGTAAAATTCTGTTAAAAAAATTAAGACTTCATTTTAGACTCCTTACTTTTTGGAGTAACGTGCCTCCTATGGTACATTCCTAGTTCTATGCTACCATGGACCCAACCATACTATTGTGTTGAAGAGTCTTTACCTGCCATTGGATCAGCTCCAGGAGAGAGCACGAAAATGAGAGGAGTGCAGCAAGTGGAATCATTATATGAACCGGCCAAGTCAAAAGTGGGTGGCTCGATGAATGCCCTGCCCATCTGATCCACGATGTAATCCTGCACTGCTGGAACCGCTTTGTCCGGTCGAATGCAACGCAGCACGACCATCCGATCAAGACCGGACAGCATGTTCCACTTGTCTGGAAATCTAGGTCGGGAAATGGATGGAGATGAAATATAAGGGAAACCAGCTAGTTAACTTAAATATCTTTAAAAAATATCTGTCTGTCGATTATTGTGCTGAAAGAAAAGGTGGGTTATTAGGGTGCAGAAATATGGTATAAGGGTCGGAGGTATAGTATAGTGTTTTAAAGGGTAAAGGTGGGGTATAGGGTACTGAATGGTAGGCGAGTTTGCAGGGAGTGTCAAGCAGGAAAGTATAAATTAATAAAAACTATAAATTTGTTAGATTGGTCTACGGCAGTGACAAAAAGAGAGCTGATGTGTGCCAAGGACAGACACCAAATTGATTTTCATAGAGAAGTTGCTTTGACTTGTTTTAAATAAAGAGGGCATATCTTCATTTATGTTGAGTAGGCCAAAGGGGCGACGAGTATGCCACAGTATCTGTCCATTGCACTAATTCATGCAAATAATTAAGAAAAAATAAACTCAACAATTTACTTGTCTGAATGAGGGGTGGCTGAGTCATAGACTATCTGCCAAGCTTTGATGTTTGTTCGGAAGTGGTCCATGAGTCCGTTGAGGTTCTTCAGGTTGGATGCTCTCACGATCTCAGACCACGCTTTGTCCTGCAGCCACTCCGGAGCAGGGTTTGGATGCGGGTTTTCAAGGGCAACTCCTCCAGTGAGGAAGAATCTCCAAACACTGTCGTCAATCTTGCCTGAAAGGTTGGTTGATAGCTAAAACACTGAAGGGAGGATTTCAATTAAAATGTTCATATATAAATGTTTTCTACAGCTACAGTCAAGATTTCCAGGAGTGATGACAATGGTTTCGGTTGAGCAATATTTAGAACTACATACCATGATTTACCTAAATGTTAAATAAATGTTGAAAAATTGAAAATTTTGATTTGTGTGAATAACTTTAAAAAAGCTCATACTATGATTTCTATAAATATATTACATCACTAGCTTGTACTTGTCTTGGTGAGAAACATGGTTTTAACTTCAGCAGGAAAAGTGAAAAGTATATAATAAATATCCTTTGGAAGTTTATGTCTTGGGAAAAAAATTATTTGTGTGATAATCTCTAAATTTAGAAAGTGTGTCAACATACCAGCACTGCTTTGCAAGGCAACAGTCAGCACAAATGAGAAGAGAAGTTTATCCTTCTCGAAAAGCGAGCGGCAGACGTTGTTATAGATGCTGATGGTGAAATGGTCATTCAAATTGTCGATTCTCTCTGACAGCTCATCAGACTTTTCGCTGTTTTGGATGGACTGAAACAAAATGCCTTTTTTATAATGCATCAGTTTGGATAACTTTATAAACATCATGTTCTTATTTTCTTCAGAAGTAAGAGGTATTTACATTTTTACAGTGTTATTGGTGTAAGACGTATTAGATTACTTAGCACAGTATCCTGATATTTACAGTTTCACTTGGAGTGATGTGCAAGCATGCAAGGTACTGAGTGGATTGCTATGTAATAAGCTAATAAATTAGTTACTTTGGTGTATTTGAAAACAGAACTAACTTTAAGGAAATAATAAATTTTTTATTCTATTAATTTTTTTGTAATAAACCACAATTAAAAAAATAACCATCAAATTAAGTGTAAACATAAAGTGGAAGGGTAGAACTAAATATAATTCATGTGTACATTTCTCATATTTGACCAACCCACAAGATACCACAGGCAATACCAATAAAACACCAGCGCCATAGTTTACTCACCATCAAATACAGGTTGATGAACCATGTAAGGGAGTACTGGTACATAGGTTCGATGTTAGCCAGGTCAGATATGCAGAAGAACAGTACAGCTGAGTGGACAGAGACTGGTTTGTACCCGTTTCGTGTTTCGTCAATCTGTTGCTCAGTCTGGTGGAAAAGAAGTTTATTTCAGGTCAAAAAAAGAGAACCAATTCAACATCTTTAGTCATGGTTACCACGTCTGTGGATTTTCCTATTTTTACCAGTTATAGTTATAGTTAACGATACCCGCACATGTTACCAGAGGCATTGCAGTGTATGTCGCAGTATAGGAAATGGTTGTAAGTTTTACCAACCCATATCAATCCACTAGATAAAAGTGATGTTCGTAAAGAACCATTCCAAGGAATACAATATAAGATTAAGGTGGGCGAGAGTGCGATTAAGACAGCTAAAGAATCTCTCTTTTGAAGCTTTATCACCAAGCTTAGCTTCTATACCACATGATCAGTCTAGTCTATTAAATGTTCATGTATATTTTGTAGTCTAGTTCATTTACATTCTATAGTCAAGTTACCTGTGAAGCGATCTCTTGTTTGGCAGATATCTCCTCGGACAAGGTCTTAGAGGATGAGAGGATTTGGATTGCAGTTTCATCTTCAAGGATGTTGCCTTCCGATGAGGACAGAACCTTGGGAAGTAAAATCATTGGAATAATATCAGGTCAAATACATATTTTGTAAGTGCATTATTGGATAGCAATTTGATCGACAGGGCTATCAACCTCTTAGATCATATTCACTCATTGTGCAACTGTCAGAGCAGTGTTTTTCTAAAATGGTAATTTTACCTTGATGGCATTTTGATGGTCGTTTAGACAGAAAGAAGTTTTAAACAAATTTACCTGGCATTTCCCCAGAATGCCACATTATTATTGAAAAATCGTAAAGAAAATATAACAAAACTTTAATTGAAAAAATAATCAAGTCACTTCTTCAGATTTGACTTTATTGCTTACCTTCAGAATCTTGTCTTCAATTGTCTTTAGTTGTCTTTTGTTCTCAGCACCTTCCAGAATCAGTTCGTTCTTTTTCTGCTCCAATTCTGGCTTCTCCTTCGCAGCCACTATCCCGAGCAACTGGTCTTGCAAACCGAGTGGCGTGATCATGAAATTTACAAGACACACCTGGAATATTTAATGTTCTCTAGATACCCTTGTATTGATTATAAAGAGAAAAACATTGCAGAAAATAAAAAGCATCTAAGCTAAGAAATTAATGTTTTATCACTATGCATAGGCAACAAAAAAATGTTATGACAGAGGCGATCGTCACTCTTCAGGTTACGTCGCGAATACGTAAGATTACGTTATTACATGGTAATCTACACATCACCTTACAACTATAAAAATAACCAAAAAATCTGGGATAATCTTTATATAAAAACTAACTGAGTCAAAATCAGTGTTACAGAAAAGAGAGTAGTAGTAATATGGACAAAGCTTAGGGTAATTACAAAATACTCATAAATAAGTCCATTTTTAACAACTTTGTGGCTAAATTCCTACCTTGACAGAAATCTCAGGCAAGTAGTGTGGGTTCCTCAAGCTAGTAGTCATGTAGAGCTTGAAGTCACGTGAGTACTCTATGGTGTTATCTCCAAGCTTGATGTACTCCACACCCTGTTGTTTGTAGGTTTGCTTCAGCAGAACAGTCTCCAATATTGCATCAATCTCCTCGCCTGTGGATACGTGGGGAATTGAATAATAAGGGAAATGCTTGGATCTGTAGGAAGGCAGGCCTATACTATGCTTATTAATTTGTGCATTTTGAGTTCTGGTGTACAGGGTTATTATAAGGGTAACGGTACATCTTTTTTCCAGAAATGATTTAAACAATAAAGTTAATAAAATGAAATAAACATGCATTTTGCACATGCTTTGGCAATATAACTCGTACCATATTTTATGCATTTTTAAAATAAGCATGAGTGATTGTTTTGAATTAAAACCTCATTATTCCATGCATTAAATCATAATTTGTACTTATTACGGTATATCATAATTTCCAAAGCTGGTACATTCTTATAATGCATAAAAATCGTTAAACTTCATTAAATATCACATATATAACAAGGCGCTGCAATTGCAATAACGCTGGGGTACTTAAATAGCTAAACTTACTTGGCATGGTACAGATAATAATACAGGCACGACCAATAATGTCTTACCGATATTTTCCAACAGTACAGGATAACCGAATTGGATGCAGTTTTCCATGGATCTGATGTAAGTTGGGTCAGAGAGTTTGAGGGCAGCTATCTTGTTGTCTTTTTCCATGTTCTTGATCCACTTGTTGGCTTGACCTTGTGGGTCGATCATCAGCGGCCAACGCCGGGAGTTGTTAACAATGATACCTGTGGGTGTGGTGGTTTGAAATGCAATTCTATCACTTTTGGGTGGATTCACCTATTTTGTTTCTGGCAATTTGTACATTCTGGGCTCAAAATAGTGGATTTAAATGGATTAAGCAAAAACGGGTTGTACAAAATATACAACACACCTCAATACCTCAGACAAACTTAGGCATGAGAAAAATAAAAAATACCTGTATTTTAAAACCATTCATTGTCATAAAAATAACAATGAGTATTCTTTCCATGCTCACCATTATCCACTGAAAAGGAATCCACTGGCAAGCCAGCAATCTGCCAATCTCTGATCTGAACAGGATCGCCAAGGGTGTAGTTCAGAAGGAAATCGTCAGAGCATGGAATTTCAACGCTCTTGCACGCAGACTGCCACTTCTCAAGACAATCGTTTCGGAAATCCACTGTAAACGGCCCCATGTATGCAACTGTACCTGTGAAAGAAAGTATATATTACATGGTGTGT
>CH001811.1:318244-335338 GCA_000149265.1 Ciona savignyi | reverse complement strand
TGAGATTTTAAGAATAAACAAAGACCCTAAAAATAGTATGATAGCCACCAATCATAACATAAATGGACAAAGTATTTTCTTCCACCAAAAAATGGTTACATTAGTATGGGTGGTCTACAGTAGCTCCGGGACCAGAATTTAGGTTAAAAAAGCCTAATACTTCACCGACATGGAGCTATCATGAATAAAGGATATAGCGGTTAAGTGTGACAGTGTCTTGAAGGAAGCTGACTAAATGCTTGACTGGGATAGATGCGAAGTTATTATAAAAATGGTTTCTATTATTAACAGAAGAGTGACCTATATTATATGCACTACATTATTTCATTTTAGAGTTTAAAGTCTACTTCAAACACTTTGGGTATTCTATGGCCTAAATTCCTGGTCCCGGTGAGCCATACTAATGTAATGTACTTCAAACACTTACCGTCAAACTAGACTTGTACAGGTGGCTTAGAACCTTGTCAAGGTTTTGTTTAAAATAATTCGAACAGCATTCCTTGACGATGTGGAAGAATGTCTGCCTGTCTTGGTCGTCAATCAACCGGTCATAGAACACTCTGGAAGGTTTGAAATTAGAAAACATTGTTTTTCTAAGTGGTTGTCTAAGTGTACTGACAGCACCCAGGAATATCAGTCGAAAGGTTGTGACATGAAAACCATTAATGAGCTAGTCGGTTGTTTCTTGACGTTGATTAAACTAAATGAACATTGTTTAAATTTATAACAATCATTTCTGTACAACACACGGCAATAGCTATCACAGCCAGACTGTGGGCATAAGATAATCTTTTTTTCAAGCGCGTTTGCTATTAACACACTACTGATGAATAAAATATTAATACATCGAGTTTATTTTTAAATTCAAACCATGTCAAACCCTTACCTTTTTTGATTTTTTATGGCTTTTACTAATTGCGATAAACACCAGAGTGTAGTGTATACAGAGTTCAGGATACCTAAATCTATTTAAATATGTAAAAAGTTTGCTTATTCTGGTCAGAACAAAAATAATGCTTAGCATCTCACATGCACACTACACCTCATACCTGTATATTTCATGAACCCAGAGTCTCAGGAATTTATCTGACTCAACAAGGGACGCTGGGGGCACGAGGAGCACACCACGGATCACCCGTGCAAAGTCACGCAAGTTGAAAACGTAGTGGGACTTGGTGGGCGTGGGGAGAAAGCTTTCAATGGTGGACTTGTAAACACCCATTGTAGCCTGCACCATTATTTTGCCTGTGATAAAGTTTTTTTATTTTAATCCCCTTGGATGGAAAAAAATTTTTGGCTATAAACGGACAACAATCTGTCGTATGTAAAATGCCATTAATTCCTACTTCTTAAAAGTGGCTGTGTCATTTGTAAAGGAGTCAGTCATTTTATTTTTCGTATCATGCATTAAGGCAGTTAAGGTCATTTATTTACGACATAACACATGATTACAAGATTTACAATATAGGCTGGGTGCGATATCCACACCAGCCACTTTTCTAAACATTTGTGTTGTGCCCCAGTCAAGAGCACCTTGATCCATGGATCAACTATAAAACACACTCACTACACAGCCACAATAAACTTGACTTGACTGTAGACAAAAGATAATCTAATGGTGACTATATTGATGACAACTGTTGAATGTTGAGCATTGACATTTTAAATTTATAAAGCATTAGTATCTCAACTGTTTTAAAATCAGTCATAATTCTATGTTTAACCTACCAAGTCTAAGAATAGAGGTGTCATATCCGTTTGCAAAGTGCCAGTCAGTGATAGCTGTGAATATTTTGATGTTGGTGTCATCTGAGAAGGTGTCAATAGAAACCACATTAAGGTGGCGTGTCATCCGGTCCGTGATATCGTTACGACCTCCTCCTGGTGGACCCATGGCTCTGTAGTAACAATTTGGCCATTTACAGACAGAAAAATCTTAAGAAAAATTGCAATGTTTTAATTTTAAAAAAAATTGTCACATATAAAAATAAAAATGTATAAAATTTACTTTGCTTTAATAAGCATATGCATGCTGTAAGGTCTAATTTAAAATTTAATGACACCAAAAATTCAGGGTACTGAATCCAAGCATATGCATAAAACTTAACTCCTTATAGGAATAATAGAAAACAACAGTCGTTTTACACGGATATTTTGATTACCCCTAAAAAAAACAAAAAACATAACCGAATCCAAAAAAAAAAATCAAACAGAAAATGGTCAGGCATATCATTAAACCAGGCACCTGCTTGAACAAGGCCCCTAGATGAATCAGCCAGTAAACATTGGCATTGCAGCAATATTTGTAAAGTGACTTGTTCAGGGAAAACATAAAGTGCGGTCAGAACTCACCCGATGAAGAGAATGTCTGTAAGATTGATTCTCGAGGAGTCCTTCTTGTCGTACATGAAGTTATGATCTTGCCACATTCTTAGCAGCTCTATTGGTGGTTGGGCTCCATATACCTATGGCATTAAAAGAGGTTACAATGTAAAAAGGGGTTAAACATCACTTGATTTTCATTTTTTGGGGAGTTATAATTGGTAAAGATATTTCGAAGTGCACTTTTCAATTGACAGACATCCATTTTTGTGGGGTAAAAGTTAAACATCATACAAGGTTACTGTGAATTCGGAAAATAAAGATTACTGGTCAAGTTGCGAAAACCAACCTGTCAAAACTAAATCTACATAACAAATAACAAATTTTGTCTAAAAATATAAAAATCTGTAAAGTAACCAAAGCTGGGACAGATATACAGAAAAAGTATAATCAAACTATCCTATTCTATTAATTTCTTGCTTTTGTATATCGAATATTATGCAATGAAGGACTACTAATATTGCAATTGGTTAAAGTTACCTTGACCAGATACCCACAGATAGGCAGAAACAAAAAAATTAAATTTCGCAAAATTCACCTCTTTTGCTGGCATGTTAAGGTCATCAACAAACACAACGGCCTTCTTCCCAACCGGGGGTCCGAAGAGCCCCTTCCTCCTCCGATCCAGCTTCGACATCAGGATGTCCTGTGTTTGGCTCGCGGATGTGCGGGCCGAGAAGTTGATGCAGTTCGGAACAAACTTCTCCTTCGGGAGTTGCATCAGGTAGTCGTTGGTGATGGCGGATTTTCCAGTCCCTTTGTGTTAAAAGTTGGATTGTGTTTTTTAAACTTTTATAAAGTTCTATAGAATTTTATATTTAAACACATTTTGGACTTAAACCTTTAACTTGCCGCTGTCGACTCAAGTCGACAGCGCTGAAAATTACATAAGTAGAAAAGTATACGACCGATTTTGATCAGTGAGATGGCGCTGGAGAGCTGAATAATTTCTGCGTTTGCCAATATAAGATGATATATAGGTTTGCATTTGATATTTTTTAGTTATTTGAGTTTTAAAAAATGTATACATATATGTGTAGTTTTGGTTGTTTTAATTAGTTTTAATTTTGGTTTTAGTCCCCGATTAGTTTTCAACTATTGTCGTCATGGTTCGCTTGGTTAGTTTGAAAACAATCCATTCGTTTTTGGCTTGTACATTTTGAATTAGGCTATTTTTTTGAATTAAGCAGTTGTGCTTCATTTTTGAGTAGTTCTAGCGATGAAGAACCTTTTTGAAGATGTTTTGCATCAGTTTTGTTTTGCTGTGGCTATGTGTTTGTGTTTTATTGGGCAAGTGTAAAAAAAAAAAATAAATTCGATTTGCGTATTACGACGTCATCACAAAGAGAGTAGTACAAAAATGTTCCAAAGATAATCATAAATAACTTTTCTACATACTGTTTTGTTTGTAAATGAGAAAAAAAGATAGTTTTTGTTGATCTAAGAAGTAACACATGACGTCATTGCAGAATGTATGACGTCATCAAAATTTTACTAATGTAAATAAAAAGAAAATTTATTACTGAACAACTTTTCTGTTGATCATATAATGCTTACATCAATAGTTTTGTGTACAGAAGCCTATAACCTAAGGTTACTTAGCCGAAAAATGAACTGAAAAACAACCGGCAGTTAAAGGGTTAAATCAGTTCTTTTAAAAATTTGTATTACTTAAGACATAAAATAAGATATTTGAAAAATATACCTATATCTTAACAAGGGTGTCACTAATCTTACAGCATGAAGGTGTAAAATAGAGAAAAAGTCCAATATACTTAGTCCCACATTGAACTTACAATATTATTTAGGTCAATACGATTATCTTTAATGATCTGATATTTTTTATTACAAATCTAAATTGATATTAGGATGGTTAGCACATTGGCAAAATGCAGGATCCTAGGGGGTATTCTAGGGGTTATGGAATCAAAACAACCCGTTAGTTAATCGGTTGTATGCTTGAACAGGGAAACTTGGTAGAACGCATGGGTTGAAATAGGCAAAACGAGAAATAAAGCAATGCCTTTAGCGTGTTTAATACTTTGCAATACCTTCAAGAACCCAACTGTAGGCACAAGGTAATCAGAAAATTGACCTTGTTTTTATGCCCCGTGGGTTAAAACTCGATATTAAAGACAATTTCACAAGGTATATTATTGTTGCTGGAATCACATCTTGTATGAATAGAAATAATAACATGTAAAAACATTTATTTAAGTAAATTAACCTGTTGGTCCGACAAAGAGCATGGGGACATCGCTACCAAGGTAAGTGTCCAGGAAGAAGCATTGCTGGGCAGTGTTCATCGTCTGCACTATAATCATGCTCACCTGAAAGGTAAGTCAAGTATATTAAACCCAGGTTTAATTAAATTAAACCCAGGTTTAGTTAAATTTTTAAAGCCTTTTGTATGCTAAAAGTGTTAAGAATCCAGTTTCAGTGAATTAAATTAACTTTTAAGATAATTTTGCAATACTTTAGAATAACAGAGACATGTTACAGGGTTTTGGCCTTTATTTATAAAGATGTCTTAATCACTTAGTTTTAGGAAATCTATAATTATCTTTAAAGAACATCTAAAATACATTACATTTGGAATGTAAGTGTAACTTAAAGTCTACATATACAAGATCTTTAGATTATATGGTGTTTTGAATTATCAATTACAAGCACCTTTGTGTCAGGTGCGATGGTCAGCTTGGATTTGTCCAGGTAATCTGTCCAGTTTAACCACGAACCACTTGACTTCTTTTGAAAATAATAGTCATAGATTTGCCCTGTAACATATATGAGTTAGTTTGGGCACCTTCAAAGGAGCTGCTATATCATGTAAGTTAAAGTACAACTGAATTTAAGTATTTATATATTTTAACATATCCCTTGATACAAATTTTTTAACTTACTATAGCAGTAACAGTGGTAGCATGGGTAGTGAGTAGTTGTTATTGACTGTATTTATATTAGAACATTTGACTGGAGGTTTTCAATAGGATAAAAACTTGAGATTACAAAGGCAGTTAATAATTGCTTCAGCCTAAGCAAAAAACAACCAACCAATATATTATTTATTAATTTGAGACGATTCAGAAGAATGCTTTGAATAAAAATATAATAATGTATCTTTCCATATCGAAATGAAAAATGTTAGATTAGCTTTGGGTATTTTTCTCGAAAAAGGCATTTACATAAAAAGGTCATTTTTGTGATTCTACCTTTTTTAACCAACTTACCTCTTTCTGGAAAGACATTGCTTTTGGTGAGTTTTGAAGTTTTCGGTTTTGGATTGTTATTGTCTGTTCCACTGATAAGGGTGCGGAAGAAGTTGTCAAATTTGTGACGACTGTCACCGTCGATGGTGCCGCCAATTGTCCACACAATCGAGAAAAGGAACAACCCTTGCAGCCATAAAAATATCTAAAAAAAATACTTTGTTAATAAAATGAGTTTTACTGACAGATCAACAAAAACCACAAAATTATCAATTATTTGTATTAAAAAAATGGTTGTTAAATGGAAACCAGTTGTTTTTATTCTTGGGTAAGGCATGTATCATACGTTGCTTGAACCTAGTGGCTTCATGGGTAGAAGAAAAGCAACTTCTGTACTATATCTAAAACACCGTAATAACTCCGTGATCACAACTTGCTTTTTTAACAATTGGACTCTAAGAGAATCAGCAATCAGCAGTAAGCCTCTGATGATGGCCTGTAGAATAGCTCTGCTGGATATTTCATTTTACAGGTATAAAACATCTATTATAATCAGAGAATTTTTAAACTTCACAAATCTCCTTTATTTTTCTACCCCAGAAGATTAATATAAGCATCTTGAATACCATCATGCAACTTCACCTGCTGACTGCTCATGGCTTCGGTGTCTTCTGTTTTGCCGTTATCCCTGATCTCAATGAGCAAGCTGGATAACAATCTCATCATGGTTGTCACAAGGTGCATAGGTGAAGTTCGCAACTGTCACGATCATACAAATTTCAAATAATTTTCCAGCGTAATTGATATTCTAGGTCCACTTGGGTTTAATGCAGTGTTTTTTAACCTAAGCTTACAACACCCTACTAAAGCGATAATAACACTGCAAACCCCTGACAAACCCATAGATAATTACACTTCAAATTACTGACAAACATATTTCTAAAATGTTTAACCCTCTAAGCTTTTCATACAATTCCATCTGAAGAAATCCACTCACGATAAACTTGCAGCCGTGTCGGATGAAATCGAGACAAGGATCAATCAGCCACTCAAACATGTCATCCAACATCTGCCTGTGATCTTCACCCAGTGTGTCAGGGAGGGTCGCCATGTAAGATGTCTGGAAGGAATGTCATGGTCATATGGTAGATATATGTAATATGAGTGAAAATATTTAAGGTTAATATAGTACTTTTCATACTGAAGCATTCCGAAATTGAATATTTAAAATGTCTCAATATGATAAGTACTATATTGACTTCCTAATATTTTCGCAGACTACACAAAGCAGATCTTCACAATATTATATTGTTTATGTAAACACAATAATTACATTGTATACCAAAACTGTAAATCAAGTATATAAAAGTAAAAATAGCCACAGCATATTTAAGACTTATGTAAACTACAACCACAAAGGAATCTTTAGTCTTATTCAAAAAGAATGAGCAATGATTATTCTTATAATTCATGCATTATTCCTCACTAGTTGCTAGATCAAATTCCACCCTGTATGATAAACCACCGATGCGTTTGACAGCTTAGGGCAGGTTTCAAACACCAAACCACCCGGCTAGCAGTCCAAATGCCCTACCACTTCTCCACACATACTTATATTATCAAACTGTAGATAAAGCCTTACTTTGAATGGTCTCCACCCAAGTTGATGTGGTTCAAAATAGATCATCCCGCATCTGGACACGGTGGCTGGTGATGCCTGCTCCAAATCCGCCGGCTCGAACATCAAGTTCATCTGAAGATATGGGGAAACACTTTTAATTCTGGTAATATCCACAAATTCAGTTGATAGATAGTTATTAGATTTCTTAACAGCAGACAACATGAAAATGATAATAACAGTGAAAAATGTATAGCTTTCCATTATAAGTTATCTGTCAACAACCAATTTTAAATAATTCGATGTTTTCCACACGGCAATTTAAATGAACATATCTGACCAATAATAAGCACTAAGTTATTGTCCATTTACTCTATTAGTTAAGCTTGTCAAAAGCGCATTTCAAAAGCACGATATTTTGATCATTTTAAGGCCAAATCTTTCAAGCAAATATGGATAGCGCATGCCCATTGTCGAGCAATCAAAAAAGCAGGAAAAACTGGCATCTTACCTTGGAACTCATTTGGATAATCTCTCCAGACATTAGGCAGAGCTTCTTGTTATCATCCAACACAGTGTTCATGTTCTCAATCCAAACGGCATCCACAGGGCCATCGAATATCAACCATTTCCTGTATGACAAGCAGCCGGTTTATGTTAAGACTTGGTCATGCTCTGTCCTTAAAATTACAATCTTTTAGAATTGACTGAGCAAAAGGAATCTTATATGAGGTTTTTGTGAGATATTACATACATAGAGAAAATGTCGCAAAATTTTTTTCATCTTAGATGTTTGCCTTTTTACATTATGCTTCGAAGCACCACTGTATTGTTTCATTACTTTTATCCCCAGAGATAACATAACATAACTATGAAAGTGACACAAATAAATTGAAACAAGGAACTAACGAAGGTAATTGCAAAGGGACATCATAATAAAAGTCATGAAGACACATCAAGTTGAAATAATAATTTTTTTAGAATAAATAATATCCCTGTCACCTGTTATCACTTGTAGATGAAGCCTGCTCTCTGTATAGAATAGGAAGCACACCATCCGTCCATTCATGTGATATTGGATCGAAACAACCATACAACTGGCCCATGGTGATAGCTTTCGGGTTAATAATCTTGAAATCGACGGCAAACTCCTCCATCAGACCAGCTGCATGCAGGTCTGTCAGTCCGCCAGCTAGCACCTAACAAAATAAATATTTTTAAAATATGTGGTAAAAGTTAAGAATCATGTTTTTTGGGTAAAAAGTCAGTTTATGTCCTTTTTTAGAAGGTTTGATGAGTTTTACAGAAAATCTTTCATTATTTCCATTACTTTTTCCTTTTTGCTTTTTTCTACTGTAATAATGACATGCTAAAACAACAAATATTTATCTGTTTTCCAACCTTTCTTGAATTTAAAGTATGAGTTTATAATAAATGTGCCACATAAAAATGTCCAAATTTGATCAAACTATTATTGTTGGCAGCTTACCTTGTAAGCCATGGTTTTTCCTCCCAGAGGTTCGCCAACTATCATAAAGCCGTGACGTACCAACATCATCTCATATACCTGTGGGGAACGTTTTCTTTTTATTCGGTGGAAGAATATAATGTTGAAGATGTTAAATTACTTAAGAGTGGAGATTTTGTACCTCTGCGAAATATTATTTATTCATGATTAAACATTTAAAACATACGGTGTAATAACTGTCAGCAATACTCCATATTAACACACACCATACAGCAACCGCTTCTAAAATTGAGAGTACGGTACACGGTGACAGTAGTCTGATACTATACTCTACCGTATTTATACAGGTTATTATTATTATTTTTATCGTTTTTTTTCACAAGGAATAACAGTAATCAGCACATCAATTTTCATCACCTGAATAATTTTGTCGATGTACCACTGCACATCCTGCAGGTTGTGTTTCTTCAAGTTGTCCTTAAGAGCAACGAGGAATGTGTCGTAGTCCGGAGCCGGCAGCACAACTCCCGGGAACAAGTCGGAAATGATGCCTGTGATAATTCAGAAAATAAAATTTGATCTTTTAATGTGCATGGGTGTAACGTATGGTTTAAATATTTGGCTTTAAACAGGAAATTGAATTTTTATTTTATTATTTATTTTTTTTATTCATTAGAATTTCTTAACTGTAATTTTAAAAAAAAGTAAATAGTAGAATAGTAGTAGCAGTAGTATAAAGTACCGGTATTAATGGAGACTGTTGTACTTACTATATTGTAACCTTTAAGAAATTTCATACTTTGATAATAGTTTTATTTGTGTCACTTATAGTTTTATTGGCGTGAGAAAAGTTACCATTAAATAAAGGAACATCTTGAGCAAGAAACTTTGCAAGATTGACGTCAAGTAAAGCTCGCAACATCAACACGCTCTCGTCTTGTTCTGGATACTTCAGCTTCAGGTTACCAGCTGCTGTGAGCACCGTCTTGACAGCCCTCATACCTGGGGGTGGAAGATTATATATTTAGTCTTTAATATTTAAATTTTTTCCTTGTTTTGGAGACATTTTTTGGACAATATATTACATGGATGAAAACATGATTTTGTAAAAATGTTACCAGATGGATTCATAACAGCAAAATTTAGAAAAATCAGGACAATTCTAGTTGTATCTACTCTACTATAATCCAATATTTACATTTCACTGCATTATGCAGTGGTTGAAAAATGTCATAGTAATGTAAAACGTAGAACTACATTTTCAACAGTAACCGAGATATCACTATAAATGTCGTATTGCCTGTGTTACCCCAATAATTTGTTAGCATATTTCAAGTTACAGTCCCACCATAATCGTAGTGATGCTGGGATGAGAGCTGCTCTGAGCACAGTTTGTAGGTTGCCACGATCTTCTGAGCGAGACTCCTCGCATCCACGAAGCCCATGGAGTAGAGCGAGATCTCCCCGATCATTCCGTAATCCGGCACCATCATCGCCACTGCTCGGAACAGTACCTTCGCAGAGGATTAAGATTCAATAGGATGTTTGGCTAAATGGCAATGTTTTAAGGGGGAATAAAGGAAATGCACTTAATCCTTCTTTCAGTTTGGTGCTTTTATATCCCTATGAATGTTTAAATGCAATAAGTATTATCACAGACATTCGTCAGATTATGACCACCATCAGGTTACTGGAGGTCATATGTTTTATATAAATAAAAAATAGTTCTGTTTTTCTTAGGTGTGAGTATAAGCAATGTTTAATGAAGGTAATAAGAGAACAGCACTTAACCCTTCTTTCAGTTCGCTTTTTTTACCATTCCCTTTCTATCTTTTTGGTTTTGTTCAGGTATTACATGATATAAGTTTTATAATTTCATCATTATTACAGGATAGCATATTATTGTTTTATCTCTATGAATGATAAAACGCAGGAAGTATTATCACATAGGCATTCATAAGATTATTTGGTGCGCATCATTAGGTTTAACTGGAGGATGTGTACCGGTATGGAATATGATGGTAATATTATTACTTTTGGCTTGACAACCAAGTCAGTGGCTGGTTTCAATCCATCAACTTATCAGTTGAAAGATGATGCTCCAACCAACTATGCTATGAGGAGGAACAAACACTGCTTCCAAATTATAATTATAAACAAAAACTTAAGATTTTAAACACCAAATGTTAATAGATTATAATTTAGGTTTAAAAAGTCAAGTACTAGGTATTAGAAGGCATTTAATACTTAGAAAGGCTCATTCAAGGTGTCATATTCTCAAGAATTGGCAATTTAAAACCATACTTTTTATTACAGCAATCCACAAAAATACCTTTAAGTTATCCGGCAACTCAGTCCGACCAGCATAGCCAGGGTTCATTGTGATGAAGACTGCACATGACCAGTTCAGACTGATGTCTGTCCCCTCAAAGACAAATCTCTTCAGCTTCTGAACGATTCCGTTCTGGATGCTGAGGATCTGCTGGGCCACCACTGACAACACTTCAACCTTAAGTTTAACATTTTATTAATTCTGTTGGTGGGATAGGGTAATTTTTACTTCTGGATTTATTTTCTTTCATAACACATGTGGTATTGGACCACAATAACTCGTTAGCACACCATATTACCACTGCCAAATTAGTGTTCGGTGTAGCAGTGTATTGTATGAAACAGGAATGTCAAAAATATTTTCTTTTTTAAGTGACCAGTACATGACTTTCGGATTTTTCTAATTAAAAAGGCTACCGGTATCTAGATAAACAAAACAAACTTATTTTAACAAACCACAGATGCCTATTTTGTTAGTTTTGGCATGTTAATATCGAGAACACTAAACATGTGTTGAAAAGTATCTTTAAATGGCTTATGCATTAAAGCCAATGGATAATGCATAAGTGGTCATCACTTTACGCTTTATAAAAAGTTATAACTTTTTGATAATGAAATTGAGGTACGTTCCAAATTATTTAAACAAAAAATACAATTGAGGCTTTATTCATTTTTGGTGGTTGGGTGATGCTTATGACCACTTGCTTTTCTAAGAAACTAAGCTGTGAGAGACATTGCTGTTCGTAAATGCTTAATTAGCTAAGAACTATAATATTATAAAGAAATCATCAAGAGTGGTTTGATATATAAAGTCCTCTTAATCTTACTCATGAACTAGATATTTTCCATATTAGTGCATCTGGCAAGTCGAGATCATTACAATTTCTAAAGATGTAGCAATAATTTAATCTAGTACAGATTCAAGAGCCAAAATACCTCAATTCGATTAAACTCGTCAAAACAAGCCCACGCCCCGCATGACGCGAGTCCTTTAAAGAACTTCCCCATGGCCTTGTAGTCGAGCCCATCCGAGCAATTGAACACCACGCATTGCTTGGCAAGCGCTTTCGCTAAATCTTTTGTCGTTTCAGTTTTCCCGGTTCCAGCAGGACCCTCAGGGGCACCCCCGAGGTTCAGTTTCAGAGCCCCCATCAAAGTTCTGTATCGCAAAAGTAATTACGATTTAATAAAAATACCAAACAATTTAGATCAAGAATCTAGTCAGGTAGCATTGGCACACTGCACCGCTATTTCCTAAAATCACAATGATATTCAGCATTTGAAGTAATAGGTCTGCATGGCCCACATCTCTAGTTGCATGATATGTATGAAAAATAAATACATATAAACCTTTTTGGGTTTGTTTGTTTAGGTATATAAAATGGCAGGTGGAAAAAATATGTTATACACAGTATGATTGCGAAACTAACTTATTGTGTTGGGTCATATTGACATAAGTCCGTCCAGTTAGTCTGGTGGTTTAGTGCGACGCCTTTCAACCAAAAGGTTTAAGGTTAAAAACTGGTCGCTAGCTAGTTTGTTGTGTTCTTGGGCAAGGCACGGACATTGCCTAAATCCAGCGAATTAATGGGTTTTACCAAATTGATGGAATGTGTGAATCATACGAAACATACTGCAATAGCTCCGAGTAACAGTAGTCATTCACAGAATTAAAAATCTTCATACCGGTAACATCTGTCGGTAAGAGGGGTAATGACCAGCCTCCCTGAGTTACCCAGATACTCGTAGCCATAGTTGTAATCTGTGTTGATCATTTGAACAGCAAAGTCCTGTCCATCACAGTAATATCTTAGCTGTGATAACCACTGAAAGTCCAGGATGTTGTCGATTCCGGTTTTAACCAGTTCGCCGATGGTGTCACGAGCTTAAAATAAAAGATTTTCACTTATTTTGATACTTTTTTGTATTATGATTCAACCCCCAATAAAGTGGTTCCAATTTTTTAAATATGAAAAAGGAACAGATGAACAGTTAAAATAACATAATGTGTTTATGATTGATATTGGTAACATACAATATTTGAAAAAAATATTATCGCTAATGCTATAAAACAAACATACATATTGCAATCTGCAAAACTTAAGTAAGATTCTTATATATGTATTTAAGGCTTTAAAAATTTCATTTTCTAGTTTTTATATAGCTTAGATGTTTTTTAAATAGTAGTTTTACTAAAAAAATCAAGTGCCTGAAATCAAGTTTTTCGTATATTGATAGTAAAATATAAAATGGGAATAAGATATTCATGTTTATCTCTGTAAATGGGAAAACCAAGGGTGTAGGGGTAATCGTCAGATCACTGGAGCTATCCGCAGTGTGTTGTGTATGAATCACATGTTCCTTCAATTTAGTAGAACACAATTAATCACTAGGTTTAGGCAATGTCCATTATGTGTTTTTCCCAAGGACACAACCTACCAAGACAGTGACCAGTTTCAGATCAACAACCATTCTGTTTCGAACCATCAACCATTTTAAATTCGAACTATGTAATTACCGTGCACATCGAGCACAGTCAATGCACCCAATGTGATGCGCGCTCCTTTGTCCAGTTTGCCCCTCACCAGGTCTACAATGTCGTTAATTTGCGAGTTCAGTTGTTGCAGGTATTTCTGGGGGAATCAATGATGGTGATTTTCACTGATTTGTTCGAGTTAACAACACAACTATCAGTAAAACAGTAAAACAAAAACAAGGCAACATTTGTTGTGAGAAGTTTTAGAATACTATTTACTTTCAATCTCAACAAAAACTACACTAATAAAGACTACTGAGAAGAATATGGTGAATTTTTTATCATAAAAGCAGCTAATTTCAGCACTACAACTTAGACTGCCTGTGGGCTGCTGATGCTCCTAGCGATTGACCAAATCGACTGAATTATCATTTTTTTTTATTTTAAAGTGCAAACAAGGAACCAAAAACACTTTTTATAGACGGAGTTAAAAAAAACGGAAAAAGATACAAAAATTACATCAAGTGTTCCTTCTTCAATGGCTGCCGCTACTTCACTGGTCCAGTAGGTCTGCGATACGCATAGCACAATCTGACCAGGCCATTGCAGGACCCATTTCTTGCGATGAGTCTCTGCGTAGTCGACGTTAGATTTGAACATTTCTTGCTTGATGCTCGAGATCATGTTCGACTCAACCTCGAGAAGCCACTTTTCAACCATTCCCTGGATTGTACAGAATACAATGAACCATGTATTCCGGTTTGAAAAACTTAAAATGCGTTTAAATTACCTAAAAAATACAAAAAAATTGTTCATATGCAAAAATTTAGGAGTTTTCTTTAAAAGAGAAAAACTAAAATGCTTTAAAAAAGAATGCTAATGCGGCCTTAACGCATTTTAAATGAATATTTTATTTTAAAATAACTATTATTTTTTATTTAAAATAACTATTAAATAACTATTATATTTTGCATCGATTTTATTTCACTGCCTAAATGAATTGTATTCCGTGCAATATCAGATGCAGCATATAAAGAAAGTGGGCGAAATCCAAAGTAGAAGTTTACATTGTTTCGACCGGTGGTTTGTATTAAATGTGTTGTACGATATTAAATTTAAAAATAAATCATGAATTGAAAACCCAGAAACCAAACTTTAAACACATTTTATCGGAATAAACATGTGTATGTATTCAAGGGGCTTTGCATAATTACTCAAAAGTCATCCAAATTACAATATAATAAACATTTATCAAACCAAATCGTCCGGCCGGTTGGTCTAGCGGTTAAGTGTGTCGCCTTTCAATCGAAAGGTTGCAGGTGCGAAACTGGTCGCTTGCTAGTCGGTTGTATCTTTGGGCAAGGCACTTTACGGACATTGCCTGAACCCAGCGGATTAATGGGTTCTACCAAATTGAAGGAACATGTCTATCGTATACAACACACTGCAATAGCTTCGGTAACCCGACAATGGGCGCGAGGTGATCTGACGATTGCCTGTGTGATAACCCCATTGGTTTTCCCAGTAACGGGGATAAAGATGAATATCCTATCCTATCCTAAATATAATGTTACAAAAGAGGAATAGTAAAAGTTTCTCAAACCTTCGCTTTGGCGGGATAGATTTTAGTCGTAAAAGGAACGATCTCTCCTTCTGAACTTTTCATTCCAGTAATTTCCATCTGCTCGGTGAATTGTAGATTTGCAATTCCCTCAAAACATTTCTTCAGATGTGGTTGCACACGCAGAGGGTCTTTTGTCTCGGACAGAATCTCGAGCAACTCATCGTTGGATAAGAAGAAAAACCTAAAATATGTGAACACATCATTTTAAAATTTTACCATATCAATTTTCTGGTCTAGCGCCAAAGAAAACCATAATAAATATTTGATTTTTGCACAGGCTTTAAAAATACTGAAAACACAAAAAAAAGGAAAAATAATATTATATTTAACTTTGAAACAATGGTACTGTATCACAATATCAGTCAATAGTCTGTTTGATTGAAATAAGGCTGGTAAGTGTCCTTATATAAGGCACCTTACAAACATTGCTTATATTCAGTAAAATAAAGGATTAAATATAAACTGGTGTAATGTCTGTATCATAGGCAACACATTGCAATAGCTCCGTAAGCTGTAGACAGTAATACATTCTTGTAAATTTCCTACCTACTAGGATCAACACGTATATATCATCCAAAATTGCAAAACTAGGTAAAACACTCATATCATAGGAAAAGCATTAAAACAACAATAAGTTTCCATGTAAACCTAATCATGCATTTACCTTGGAAAGAATACTCTCTTTTTCTCAAGGTAATCGTTGAGACCTTTTTGTATTTCGTCAAGAAGGCTGTTGGATTCATTCAGTCTTCCCAGCATGTTGTGCTGTGCTGTTGCTACCAACACTTTGCAGTCTTTCACCTGCATTGTAATAACATGTGGTATGCACAACAAAAAATAACAAGTCCAGTTGGAATTTATCTAATTAGAAAAAATGGAAAGATGGTACCTAAAATTTATTATTTTAGTTGTATAATTAAAATGTGATTTTGATAACAAAAAAAATAATATTTCAATTTTATACGGTACTCTTCAGCAGACTTTAATGCCACCCAAGTGGTACTCATCTTTGGTAACATTTCTGACAGTTCTTGGTCAAGAAGACGAGATTTTCAAATAGTTTAAGTCAATCGACAGTGTGGGCCAATGTACACACAAAACATACAATTTGCAGGATCTATTGGGTCCAAAATAAATGCTAAAAATCATAACAACATACCGCCTCGACCATAATATCCCTCCAGTATGCGTCCACAATTCCAAACTTCCGTCCCTCCTCTGGCATCTGAGCAAGAATGTCCTCAGAACTAAAGATTGGTTCGAGGTACAGCCAGGTGGCTTGGCATTTGAGCCAGGCATCCAGGATATCTTGCATCAGAATCAACTTTTCTTCCCATTCCTTTGTTGGAATTTTGGCGTTTTAGTTTTTTGTTAAGATTTAAAGTGATGTTAAGTTTAAATAAACTTTTTTAACTGCAGATAAACTTTTTGGCCATTAAAAACATTTGTTCAAAGATTTATTTAAAAAAGTTAAACTTTAATTTAAAAAAATTAAATTGTCTATAATACTTTTATACTTTGTGCATATTAAACTATATATTTTAAAAAATATTTAAAAAAAAATTATTGGATTGAGTGTGAAATAATATTTAACGGTCTGGTACCACAACTGTAAAATTTAAAGGGTTTTTAACTAACTTAAAAGTAATTTTTATTACTTAAATAAACATTTCCTTTTTATTACAGTAAAGATTTTGAAAACCAATATTATACCAATATAAAACTCTTACAGAATTGTTAATCAGAATTGATTACCTAATTTTATATTAAGAATATGTGAAACAGAAAATAAATCACTTTATACAATAGTCTTACATTTTACAACAATGCATTAAAATTAAAAACATGACATAATGATGATCCTTTTTTCAATTGAATGACAAGAAATTAAAGCCTGTTTTACATAAAATTGCTTTCCCGCAGTTAGAGTGATAAAGTAAAAATAAACAAACCACATTTTGTTACATTCGTAAAAGTCACAACACA
>CH001811.1:303480-318143 GCA_000149265.1 Ciona savignyi | reverse complement strand
ATCCACGAGTAAATGTAACAACTGCAGAATCTGACTGGAAAGTGAGATGAATGCTCTTACTTTTGACAAGGTTTAAGTTTTCAACTTATTTTATATAAAAATAAAAAAAATATGATCACAAAAGGAGCACTCCAAAGAAGCTGTGCTCATCGCATTTGATAGGATTATAGGAATGTAAAATATTTATGATCACACTTCCATCCTAAAATCATTTAGTTACAAATTAGGTCATTACGCATTAAAATTCAATTAACACAACACTTCAAAAGCGTAGATGAAAAGACGCCAAAAAATCTCTAATTACGAACCTTTGCTTCCGTCTCAATGGGATGGATAAATGGGGAACCTTTCATTGTCTGCGCTTTAACAATGTGATCGTCCAATAGCGCTTGGATGTCATCAACAGATGACAATATGCTAAGTCCCTATGGATCATTAGATGTTTGTGTGATTGTGTGTGGTGATTTTAACCAACATCCATGCCTTATTAAAGGCCAATCATAGTGAATAGTGGGTGTGCTGGGCATTGAACTCACGACGTTTCAGTTTCCTAACACAGCACTTAACCAGATGACCAGAAATGTGCAAAACAACAAGTGAAGATTGGATTTTGAAGCTTGAACAAGTAAGTAGGGTTTGCTAGCTGCGTCTTAACTGACCAACACAAAGAAAAAATCTCAAGTTCTGACAACAATTCAACTTCAACCAATTTCAACTTGAACTAAATGAACTAAAGCAGGAACAGCAACACTCACACAAACTGATTTTACACTTCCTGAAATGCAATCTATCACTATTTTAGTAAGAAATACCTAAACTTGTGCAATGACTAAGTGAAAGAAAATTCAAAAAATAAATTCACTTGTAAAATCAAGAAATTTCTTACTTATAAAAAACAGCATTTATATTTTAATCAAATGTTATCTGAATAAAAAACCTCCATCACCAAATATATTATTAAAACTGGAGCCTAAATGTCTTTTAAAATAGATCATTATAAATAGATCTTCTTTAAATTGAGCAGTGTATCGTAATGCATCAAATTTATTGAGTAAATAAACTGAAAAACTGAGCTTACTCTGAGCTTGAAACATTTTTTTATTGCTTCAAATTTTAAAACTTTAAATTTTGTTTAATTTGAAGACTGCAACATTTACTAGTGTTAAGCCGCATTCACTGTCTTTACTTTACACTGGGGAAGTTTTTAATTTAAAAATTTTATTCCTGTTTGCCTAATATGTCCCTGTTATTCTAACTTCTAAAGTATTATTATCGAAAGCTGTTTCATACCGGTGAAATTTTTGCTGTCACTGCTAAAAAGTAGAGCTACATATATTACTTTCAACACTCTCTGTTAAACTGAATTATTGCTAATTATTCTGACCGAGAATTCTTCCATAAAAGGAGCAATGTAGGGAGAGCCTCTCATGGTCTGGCACTTGACTATGTTGTCATCCAACAGGATCTGCATCTCATCTACACTGCCCAGAATGTTTTGATCCTGGGAATTTAGGTTTACTGATTGTTTGGCTCTTATTGTTTTGCACATTTGACTGATCAGTGAAATATTGAGCTAAAACCTGTAAAAGCAAGCCACTAAAGAAAGAAATGAATCACACACACTGTAATAACTTTTCTAAGAATGATTTTCCTCTATATAACATGGAAATGTGTCTTTAAAAATCAGTGGCTTGGTTATACAGGTAACAGCTTTAGAAAACGATACTAAATAATAATATATATACAAATATAAACTTTATGGTTAATTTCTGTTCAAACAGGGTTAGGCACGCCACAGCAGCAGGCTTACGGTGTCTCGATATGGGATCATTATTAAATCCATTTCGCTCCATTCAAATTTCATTTTTTTCAGTGCATTTTCAAGTGACCATTCTTTACTGGCCCGACCACCAACAGACTCAATTCTTTGGGAGATAAAATATTTCTCAAAAATGAGGAATAAATAGGATCTTAAAAATGCCTAATAAGTGTCCTGTGGTTAATTCTATGGCTTTTTTAAAAGACAGGGTTAGATTTGTTTGTTAATTCTTACCGAATCTCTGTAAGGCATAATTGTAAAGCATATATCTGCCCATTCTTGCTTCATTTTATATAAATTCTTTTCCAACGCAAATTCCTTTCCGGCATTAGTACCAATCTGTTCCATTCTGGTTAGTAAAACGTAAAAATCACACAAAACATACCGGTACCACTCATGCATGGTTAAAGGTTATTTTAGTATGATATATATCAGTAAAATCAAAACTTTAAACCCAAAATGTTATAAAAACAAAAATAATACTAAGGTTTTTACACAAATTGCTATGGTGACTAAGATAGTTAAAAACTGTTTACTGCATTCCTTTTATACATAAATGAATACCTATTTCCTTGTTATAAAAATGCAGGTCATTTTTCTGTTGAAATGCTAAAGTATCTACTAGACATTTGAAATACACTTAATAGAAAAAACAGGCAATTGTCACAGTTAGCCACCTGAACACTTAATTTTAGTGTGGGTATGTTAGTTGTGTTAGATTCAGAAGCAAGTTAGTCGTTTGTGTTCTTAGACAAGCCACTGATCGGAAATTGTTTAAACCCAGTGGTTTAATGGGTTAAACAATATAAAAAAATTTGTTATGTACCACACAAAGCAATATCTTCTGCGTTTCCCAGCTCCAAACAGGCACAAACCAATATATACATCATACTTCATTATATAATCTATTATAAGGTAAGTACACTATGCATTTTAAACAGTTGCAAATATAATTACAAAAATACAACTGTTGAATAAAATGGAACATCAGCTTACTGATCAATAATATTTGCTCAGGATCCAGAATTCCAGATTCATGTTTAGCAGCGTGAAGTTTCAGGCTCTGGTTTGATATCAAAACGCAATCATCATATCACCTCGATCCTGTCATAAAAATAAAACATGTTTTCAAACAAGACCACTATTCTACAAACTATTCAGCCAGATGATGTAAACCATTAAGATCGATAGTTTGACTTTACTTTTGTTGTGACTACAGAAATGATTGGGATTGGTGAGCATTCCATTGTAAAAGTATGAGCCAGCAATGAAATGGAGGCCCAACAGTGGTAAAAACTTATAATTATAAATACTGTTTAATCTTCATATGCTATTTAAACAGCATGTTTGAACTTTTGTTGATTTAAAATTTACTTTACTTTTTTCACATTAAACTATTCTTAAACATTAAACTAATCTTTGCTTTTTAGAAAAATTGCAAAAAAACTGCACCTGATCCCAATGCCTCTCCTTGATTCCCGGGTTGCAGATGGTGCTCAGGATCGGGAGGTGTTGCTTGAATTTGTCGATCTTGGTTTTGACTTGTTCCGCGATGCGCCGGGGGCCCGCGGCGTCTGAGAACGACTTGGTGAGTTTGTAGGCGGTTCTCCACAACGTTCCAATTTCCTCGTTGATCTCCTCTGAGTTCAACTCCTGGAACGCACCTGTATGATTGGGAGGAGTCACTGTTGTGCTGCTGTCAGATTATATGAAATAGGCTACATTATTCAAGCTTTATCGCCGTTATTGGGAAAACTAAGGGTCAAACATTATTATTCGGGCAATTGTCAGATTACCACACGCATACATAAGAAAGCTTTTTTCACAAAGGTAACCGTCATAATATTAAGTGTTGTGTAAGCTTTATATGTTGCTTTAATTTTAATGAAACACATTTCACTCAGTTAAGGCAATGTCCATTACTTGCCCAAGAACACAACCTACCGGTTTCAAACCTGCAACCCTTCAGGCTGAAAAGCGGTGCACTAACCCACCAAGTTATTCAACCAGGTACAGCATGTACACAAACCAGTTTCTGATAGAATGCAAAACAAAGTATTCTTGATAGGATAGTTAACTACTGGGTGTGAATTCAGGCAACATCTACTAAGTTCCTTGACGAATAAAAGAGTATTTCTTACAATTACACAAAACAATTGATTTCCGAGTTTTAGCAGCTATGAAGAAATCCTAACAAGAACATGCTGTCCAGGCACGCCAATAACCACAGGAATGTCACCCTGTCCTTAAGCTTACCATTCATCCACAGTTCATTCTTAGTGTGCCACTGAAGCGCAGTATTCCAAAGGTTATCGTAAGGTTGCTTGAACTGGAACATTGATTGTAGGATGGGGAATGAACTTTCTTCGAATTCCAGCAACCTTTCCTCTTCATTGATTGCCTATGAAAAGCACAGGTATGGATAAGATGTTTATGTTTATCCCTGTTGGTAAAAATCATAAGGTGATGTCACACGACTGATAGTCAGATTATTCTGTGCTGACTGTAAGGTTATTATAAATATTTTCAGTATCTTGTATATAATTAAGGTTTTAAACTATTTTAGTTTAACACATTAATCCATTGAATTCAGGCAACTTCCAGTAAGTGTCTTTTGCCCAAGGAGACAGCTGACTAGCCATCAACTAGCTTTAACCAAACTATCTTTCAGTTTATGAAAAATTGAGCAATCATGATTTCCAAACTAATTGTATCCATTTTACAAATGTTTCTTGTTAATGGGCAATAAATAATAAGCTGAAGATTTTTATTTATGCTTGAAAATGTTTAGTTAAATTTAGTTTATTCATTTTTTGGCCAAGTAATAAAAAATGGCAAACGAATCAAATCACAACACAGGTAAAAATGGCATAATGTATAGTCGTTAAAACATGTCATTTAAAAAAAGGATATAAGTTAATAAATATATCGGAAGCGGCCGCCTAATCTAAGGGTAAGAACAATAAGATATAGATGTAATATTCTAAACCAAACTAAATTAAACTATAAAATCTTAGTTAAACTATAATCAAAAAGTACAACGTACTTCAAGATCTTGAGTAGCTTGTTCCAGTAGTTTGGTGAGTTCGTTAAGTTTGTCAACATTTCTCTGCATCTCATCGGGAGTGGCAACTTCTTTCTTCTTAAACGCTTCGACTTCTTTGTTGTAACCACCCAGAGTCTCTTCGAACTCTTTGATCCTAAGAAGTACGAAGGTTTCACGTCACTTATATGAACATAGCCAAACATTTATATGTACAGTTAGTTCTATCTAGTTTGATAGATTAGTCTAGTGGTTTAGGGAGTTGCCTTTCAGCCGAAGGCTTGTGGGTTTAAAAACTGGTCGCTAGCTAGTTGGTTGTGTCCTTGGACAAGGCACTTAACAGACATTGCCCGAACCCAGCGGAATAATGGGTTCTACGAAATTGAAGAGATTTTCTTCGCCTCAAAGTATGCAGTAGTATGTCTGCATATTAAAGTCAAGATATTTATACAAAAGAGGTATGGGTGACAATAGTAAAAACATGTGCATAGTATTAAAACAGTGAAAATTGTATCAAAAAAATGTACGAAAGCACAAATAAAGTATGATTGTTACCAAGGGCATTTAAAAAGATATGTAGAAGAAAAAGGCAACTTACCTTTTTCGCAATTTGTCTTCAGCAGTCTCTCTTCTGTTAAGAAGTCTGCTTCTATTGATGTCAAACACAGTGTGAATTTGGTCGGGCCAGTGGAACACATTGCTGTTCAGTTTGATATCTTCGTCTGATGGAACAACAGGATTTAATGCGGGTAAAACCACCAAAATAACACTTCCATTCTAGATGTAACAACTCTTAGCTCTTACGCCCTTGGATCATTCAATATATGTGTTCCTAAATTTTATTTCCACTTTAAGTTTTATTCCAACATTTATTACATGCCATTATTTATTCATCAGACATAGAGAATCTTAAAATAATTCTTTAAAAAATATTTTAAAATAATTTTAATGGAGCAATGAACAGAAATGTTGTTTTGATTGAGAACTAGAAAATTTAATTAAGTACAACAAGCAATGACCAGCCAGCTTCTTGGTTTAAAAATGTGGTGACATTCCAACTTACTTGATAGATGTTGCCTTAACAACACATTCGATTTTACAGAAAGATGAAAAATTGGGTTTTGTGGTTGTGTTAAACTCATCTGGATAGTTCAGACGTTTCATGGCACTCCATATATGCCTTTAAACTTCAATTCACCGGTTTCCTATCCTAACCCACACTTACATGGCAGGGTAGCGTAGTCAAGCAAGAACTCAAGTCGATCTGCGGCGTGATGGATTTCCTCCTTCAGTTGGTGGATGGTGACCTCGTTCGACGTTTTAAGGAATTCCACCAGAGCAACGAGGTCATCGGTTGTCTCAGGCATCTCAGACACTCGGTCAGCAATGGCATCGTATCGGTGGCATATACTGGAAAGTTGAGATACATGATAAAAATCAAAGTAAGACCACTAATCAATCTAAGGTTGTGAAGCAGAATGTTGTAAAAAATGTGTTCTTGAAAAATATAAAATAAAAATGATTAATCTGGACATAAATATACACATGGCAAATACATTACTGCTAAGGTTTAGTAACTCTTACACAAAAAGAATAAAAATCAACATGATTGAAATTCAGGTAAAAACCGGTATATATACTATACATCGAATACATATTTGCTCATGGTATACTTTGTACATACTATTACATACTTATTTAATATTTAGTATCACATACTTGGTACATTGCTTACCTCTTATTTTGTTCTCGGTTGAATTCAATTTGATGGAGGACAATTCTGTCCTTGAGTTTCTGTGCTCTTGCTGCATGATCTTCGTTGAGATCGAAGCAGGAGAGACAGAAGAGACTGAGAGGAACCGTCATCCTCAGAACTAGGATGTCAGAGCGAATGTTCTGCAGAATATGAAGTTATTGGATAACTGATAAATGTAAATTTTTTTAATACAGAATTCAAATGTAATTTTGCATATTTAGAGAAATTTATTATAGTTACTTTATCGTCTAAATAAATTTTTGTTTGCACATTATTTTTATTTTCTTAGGTTTGGCAGCCATGTCCGCTATATTTATTTAATTATATCAATATTTTAACGGAGGCGTTTTAACAACGGTTAGTTTTGCCGTCTTTTGCTGTTCCTATGCCATGATTGGATTAATTTGCTACTTACTACTGGGGAAAATGACTAAACTAAACTAATACTAAACTAAAATTTATGAACACATTGTCTTAAAATATGAAAGTTTACTATTTTTTCAAATATGAGTAGAATTTAACGGTCAACTGTTAGTATGTTAGTGGTACTAAGGCAAAACGCTTACCTCAAACTTTGAGATAATCTTGACATATTGTTCCAAGTCATGATCTTCTTTTATAAACTGCATCACCTCCATTTCTGCCTTGTTGTTTAAAAGATCCTCATATTTCTTGTAAACATCAAGATATCTGGGAATAATAATAAAATAAGGAGCCAAAGAATAAGTTTTTTTTTGTATATTTTTATCGGGAGAAAGCTTTGTGCCCATGATAGGTTTATTGTTATTGTTTATGTCGTTTTTTATTAAAAGTGCTATATGAATTGAATAATTTTATCAAAGACATAATTTGAAAATTCTTTAAAATGAACTACTTGTTTATGAGGTTTGTCAGAATATCACATGTTCATTGGCAAGTTGTCTATACCTTTTCAGATTGTTTATTAAATGATATTACTCCAATTTTCAATAATCCATGGCATTTGGAGTAAGGCTACTAAAGTTAATTACATCACAGCATAGGAAAGTGGTTGGGGCATCAATATTGTTGTGCTTACTTCTGTGGCCCAATGGTGTTAGCTTTAAATATGTGCATCGCGCCATCCACAAAATCTTTCACCAGTTGCTCCTCTGGGTGAACTGTCCTCAGCGTCAGGCTTGTGTCTCTCATTTCGGGGAACAAGTCACATTCAACCTTATAATTTGGTGTTGGTGCGGTTGAAAATATGCTAAATTCAGACAAGCTTACTTATGAAGATCTATTTTGTGTGTTCTTTGTACAGTCAGTCTCAAGGGCTTTTCTAACATTGAAGTATTTATCCTATTTAATCACATAGCAAATCTCCAAAATCACCCTTACAGAAATATAAGTATTTTACAACTCATGCTCAATTTAAATAATTTTCTTCTGTTTGTTCCATATTACACATGAATCGTGCAAACAGAACAACACTTAACATTTTACTCTAATGTTCACTAATTAAAGAAAACATAGTGCTTTGTAAGAGAAGTCCAGATACAATCTAATCGGCACATTTCTGATTGAGTACAAACTGTAAGAGCTTAAACTGCAGATGTTTGCAAATGGCATAACATAATCTCAACAACTCCCCAAAATTTCAAAAATAACACCACAATTGTCTGAACCTACCCTCGGTATAGCCTCTGCTGCATCAGTGATATGTGAGAAGCAGTTAAGCATTACATCTCTGCATTCAGACAAACTTGGACTGAAAAACAACTTCGTGTCTCGGACTTGCAGCTGCAGTAGCATCACAGGACGCACGCAATATCTCAGGTCGGTGTATGTGGCTCCAAAATCATTCCCACCCTGTGTAGAATAGAAATACATCAGATTCCGTTTAAACCACAGTAATCAAGTCAAATTAAAGACCCTGAATGCTATTTTACAGGACTAGGGCATAGTGTCACTCTTCCATTATTTAGGGCTTTATATGACTTGTTGGTT
The DNA here is from genome assembly GCA_000149265.1 of Ciona savignyi. Taxonomy (NCBI): domain Eukaryota; kingdom Metazoa; phylum Chordata; class Ascidiacea; order Phlebobranchia; family Cionidae; genus Ciona; species Ciona savignyi. The sequence goes on along the minus strand of CH001811.1, from coordinate 309,557 downwards.
TCCTCTGCCACTTAGGATAGCATAGGTTATTTATTTGTATCCCTGTTAATATGCGTTAACACACAAGCAATGTGCAGATCGCCTCGCGCCCACTATCGGGGTACCAAAGCTTTTGTAGTGTGTTGTGTATAATTAATATGTTCCTTCAATTTGGTAGAGCCCATTAATCCACTGGTTTCAGGCAATGTCCAATAAGTGCATTGCCCAAGGAAAAAACTAAATAGCTAGCGACCAGTGTCTACAACCCTACAGCTAAAATGTGACGCACTGACCCACCATGCTAAACTGTTGGACAACTTTAAATGTTAAAAATCATGTACACTTCCTATTTATTGGTTTATAAGGTGTAACCGTGCCCACAAGTTTACTTTATATGACTACATATGAGGAGGTGGAATAGGCGATAGGGTTTCGTAGCAACAAATGTTTGCCAGCGTAGTCTACCTGATGAATTTTGAAGAAGTCCATGAGATTTGAAAGTGAGTGGATTACCATCCCTCGTAGTTGATTGGACATCAGGGAAGCCGTACAAGCAAAGAACTCCTGTACCTGTGTGAACAGCAAATTTGGTCAACTGTAAGCATTACACTAAAACTTAAGCACAAAATGGGTTTGCTGCGGCGATATTCAACATTTGCTACTTGAAAAAAATTTAGGCAGACTAAATAAACTCCTATTGCATTAACCTGTATTAGTTTTTCATGTAAGTACATACTGAATCGGTAGTTTTCTAACATTGCTTTTGTTTTAAAAAATCAAATGTCTCTATGAAAGGTATAAGATGTGAAGCATATGATATTTTGATAAACAGCGATAGGACGATACAGGGAATGTTATGATACAAGCAATCATGAAAAACGTGATGCCTTCAGTAGAGAAACAATTTTAGTGTGTTGAATACGATGGATAAATTGCTGCAGTTTTGTTCCCTTATATTAATCCCCCGAAGTTATGTAATGTCCACAAAGTGCCTTGCCAAAGACACAACCAACTAGATACTGATTGGAATTTCTTCCATTTTTTGTCCATAGCTCTAACACACTCAAAATGATCTAAACGACTACAAAAGATACAAACAAAACAAATAAAAGTTAGGGCAACCTGAACAGTGCTGTCATTGTCATTGGCAGGCACAAGGTGAACCCAGGCATCCTTGTAAACATGGAAGAGTTTAACTGCAGCAGGGATCCACTGTTTGATCAGAGTGTCTCGGGCTTTCTCACATTGTTTGCCAACCTATAAAAGACAAGTGATATTGGAATGTTTTAAGGTTTTGCGTATGTATTGAAGAAGAGTAACCATGATGCTACATATTTGCTTAAGGCAAGCACTGAAATAGTTCACATAGAAACTGCTACTGACAATGACAATGTAAGAGCTTCAAGTAGTCTTGGTAACAGCATGGTTATTGAAGCTAAATGCTGTCATAAATTTTACATAGAAACTGCTACTTACATTGACAATGTAAGGGCTTCAAACAGTTTACATTTAAAAGCTAGTTAGAAATCTTTATTTTGAAAATAACTAAAATAACTAATTAAAATAACAATATTTTAACATTTTTTCTCCAATTACCTGAGAGAAATATTGCTACTAATTTTATTTTAAAAATAACACTTCAGTCAAAAACAATGAAATACTTTTAAAGACAAAAAAGAAAATGTTAATAATAATTATTAATTTATGTTGTAGAAATGAATTCTAAGGCAAAAACAATTAAGGCTAAACATCTGTGTGTTCACTTACTAGATCCTCAAAATCTGAAGGGTGAAGTGGTAAATCTGAGTTTAAAAGTTCCGCAGTGTCAATGAATCGAAGAGAACTGAACCTGAAAGCGAACGACATCATTTTTTGCGCTGAACTTTATGCACACCTCACAATATTATACAACACCCTAAAACACATTAAAGATGGTGCAATATTAAACATATTAAATATAAAACATATTGAAGATGTTTAAGGATAAAACTGATACTTTTAAGAAAAGTTGTATAGTGCTAATAAAGCCCACCAACAGCAATTGCTTTTTATGTCAGTCAATAAAACCAAATATTATTCAGTCCAACGATACATTATAAAAAGATTTCTAGAATAGTCAATTATTCTACTTTATCTATCTTTAGAATCAAAGCATATTTGTATACCTTTAATATTTAAAAGTTCAATAATGCCAATTACTAAAGTTAGTAACAGCATGGCTATTGAAGCTAAGTGATGCCATAAAGGATTGAAAACAATATTATCATTTCATACTTTTTGTCATAAACTAAACTGGTAGCATAATAAATAAATAATAATTACCTGTCAAACCAAAGATTTTGCAGGTGAAGCATAAGTGGGCTTACGGTGAACAGACTGCGCTTGCAAAACTCTCGAGCGCTAACACATGCGCTCTGCCAAGGCACTGGCGCTCTGATCACATTGTGTAAAAATTTCCTTTGGAATTGCGTTGACATGGACCCGTGCTCTTTCGTTTTCATCGTCCAGTATGTAATCAACTGTGATATAATGTACATGAAATGGAATAATTAGTAAAGCTTATTTATTTTTCACCTAGTACCAAATAGCAGTATGTAAATCCCATTAAGGCACAGAAAAGGGAAAATATGGCAAAAATATAGCAAACACATATTAAAAAATAAAAAGTCAATCAATTTTAATAAAGCATATTAATTACAACAAAATCAGATAAAATTATTAAATTCAAATGATATACCAGTCCTAGTAATAATTGTTGGCCTGCAGCAATCTTTAGGTTTCTTGCTACATTATACAATATATTTGTCATTTCAGGTAATGGTCACAAAAAAGATTTAGTGCACCCTATAAAGTTATTTGTAAGAGTTAAATCAGTGTATAGAAGAATACTTGTCTTGCAAACTATTTTTACAGTCCAGTTGCTAAAAAGTTTAAAAAAGTGTTGCATATGATACAGATTTATTTAAACTGTTTTGAACTATTGTTCGCAATTTCTTTCAAGAGAGATTCACAGAAAAACAATGATGCAAAGTGGATTTGTAATACACAACAATTCTCATGCTGAGTAATACGTGTTTACCAAGACTATTATATTACAGCAAGAATACAATGGCGTCGAACAATACAACTCCAAAATATATCAAGTTACCTACAGTACCAACAATACAGGTATTTAATTAAAACTAAATTAATAACAACTTTAAAACAAGCAGATGGATAGTTTGATACACAATAAATTATTTTTTTAATTTGGTTAAACAACTTTTTTTTGCAAAATAAAGAATTAGGATTTGAAAAAATAGATACCAGTAATAAGGTTAAAAATATTTAGCATTTTAGCAATGGTGTGACATAACAAGAAAATACTTTGATTAAAAGTGAACAAACAGAAAATAAAGCAGAAATGTTGTTGGTATTATAGGGGGCGACAGTGATTTTGAAAGTGCAATTGACACCACTTAAAAGGTTAAGAATTGACAAAGCAAGAATTGAACAAGGTCGTTTTAAACCACCTCAAGATGTACTTAGGAAAGCTAATATTAGAAGTTGGTAACCGGACAATGAAACATTTTAGTGAAAGAATTTAATCACACAAAATGTCTTTGCTTAAATATTTGAGTATGTTACAGGTGGGTCATTCCATTATAATTGAGCAAAAAAAAGTTGAAAAGTACATCGTACCTCTCAGATTTTGTTAAGATTTTCAGACAATGTACCTACACCTAGAAAGATGATTAGGACAAAATTTGAGGTCGTAACTCCTAGCGGTTCAAAAGTTATGGCAAGATGAAAAACCGGCCACACGAGGGCTTATTGTTGGTGAGCACGCCTACTTACAATTTTCAATTGTCGATATCTCAAAAAGTAAACTATGTGGAAAGCTGAAAATTTGTATTAAGGTATTTAAAGGTATGAGGAAGCTGAATTTCACATCCAATTTATCTTTAGGGCATTATAAAATAGTCAAAATCAGGTTTTAAAATTATTTCGACCACCCCGACGCCAGAGGAGGTAGCTCCTGTATGCAAGACCGTTTTGAGATGCAACCTTTTTTAAAAGTTAGAAGAAGCTTAAATCTTTAATCAGTTCAAAAATTAGCTTTGCCAACTTTGAAATGCGTTTTTGAGACCAAATTTCCCAAGTGCACATTTTTCGCCCCCCCAAAAATGTGTTTTGACAAATAAATTATGGTTTTGTACAGTCTAAAGTATCAGAGCAGCCTAATACCCTTTTATTTACTTCCTATATGTACAAAACTTGAAATTTTAATTTTAAAACAACTTGTTGGGACCACACTGTTTCCCAATTTATTCAATTTCTATACAAAACTGAGGCAAACCTGATGAACATTTTACAGAAAGTATTTTATTTTGTAAACAACACACACAACACCGGACTGTTTTTAACTATTACAAAAAGTAAATTATGTGTGACAATGTTGGTACAATTTAACACTACATATACCAGTACTAAAAGCAATGGTACAGTCATCATGGTTTAAAGCTGTTTTATGTAGCTTCCGATTTTAAAACTTTTCTGCAATGATTTGTATTTCTTATTCAGAAACTTTATAGTTTCTGCCAGTTGTAGTTGATCGTGGTGTTATAATGCTAAGAATTTGTTGTTTGGGTACCCAGCAAATGTCATCCTTGTGTGGCCAATAAAAAGTGTTAGAAGGTCCATGTGGATGCAAAAACTTGATGTAAACAGCTTCATTGCCTTTGTCCAACTTTTGTACAAGACCAATCCACCAGCAGTTGTCGTAGCGGCATGCTATATAATCCATCACTTTGACTTCTGAAACAGCTTCATTGTCAAAAAATGAGTAGGTTCAAGTGCATGCACTGCATGCATTGATGACAAATCTTACAAGGAGTACATGGCCATGATTGTGTGCACTGTGGAATCAAGAATGTGCATGATCCATCGGGGTCCAAACTCCCCGGGCTTTGAAGTTTTATGTCAACATCTTTATGATTTGTACGAGGATTACGAAGAAGAGGACTTGATTACTTACCAACCGTGGAACTCAAAAGAATGGTCAATACTAGTGGACCATTCTGCTAACGTTCATGATTTTATAAATCTTCTCGCCAATTTTATTGACGGGTTGACAGTGCACTTTTACATTGCTAAGTGCCAGGGAAAGTATTTAAAACAAAGAAAAGAAAATTTACCTCAAAACCATTTAATTGTCCTTACTGATTTTGCAGAAAATTATAAATTCACAGTACAGAATGAAATTCAAAGTTTTCATTGGAACACCAGCCAATGTACAATACAGCCAGTTGTTGTATATTACAAGGAGGGTGAACATCTCCACTCTCACTCATTTTGTTTTATATCAGACAACCTTAATCATGATACTGGTTTTGTGTATGAGCTGCAAAAGCAACTGGTCTCCCTGATCTAAATCAAATACACAAATATCCAGAAAATTGAGTACTTCTTTGATGGATGTGCAGAACAATATAAAAACTCCAACCACATTTTAAATCTTTGTTTCCACTCTTCTGATTTTAAAGTTGATTTTCACTATTTTGTTCCAATGGCTCTTAACCGTGTGGGTTACAAACAAGTTAGTGAAGATAAAGAATTAACTGGAACCTACTCATTTTTTGACAATGAAGCTGTTCCAGAAGTCAAAGTGATGGATTATATAGCATGCCGCTATGACAACTGCTGGTGGATTGGTCTTGTACAAGAGTTGGACAAAGGCAATGAAGATATTAACATCAAGTTTTTGCATCCACATGGACCTTCTAACACTTTTTATTGGCTACAAAAGGATGACATTTGCTGGGTACCCAAACAACAAATTCTTAGCATTATAACACCACCATCAACTACAACTGGCAGAAACTATAAAGTTTCTGAAGAAGAAATACAAATCATTGCAGAAAAGTTTTCGGAAGCTACATAAAACAGCTTTAAACCATGATGACTGTACCATTGCTTTTAGTACTGGTATATGTAGTGTTAAATTGTACCAACATTGTCACACATAATTTACTTTTTGTAATAGTTAAAAACAGTCCGGTGTTGTGTGTGTTGTTTACAAAATAAAATACTTTCTGTAAAATGTTCATCAGGTTTGC
>CH001811.1:267143-292039 GCA_000149265.1 Ciona savignyi | reverse complement strand
TCTATTTATTAAATGGGAAAATATTTGCACATCGTAGCAAAATTTATATAAACCAGTAAAACATTCTAGAAAAGGATTCGAAATTCTAGATTCGAAATATATTATTCTAGAATATTCTAGAATAGGCCTACCCAAGTATCCTATATTGTGCATCCCTAAGGGCAACGTCTCAGCACGCATGAGACAATTAATCGTCGCAGCACATGTGCAACAACTGAACAGTAATAAAGTATCTTTTGTGCCGTAGAAAGACATGAATCAAACGCACATACACTAAAAGAAAGGCAGTAAATTTTCCTGAGGCAGTGTTTAGAGACTTGATCTCGTCTCTTTAACACTGCACATTGGGTATAATAAATAAATATGTTATGGAGGAATATTGTTTGAGTAAGTCCTAAATTTTTCTCAACACTTTATAAAAAAATGTATAAAAGCATCGTTCTCTACATTTAAATAATATTCATTTACCACCCAGTATCTATTTTTTATGGGAAAATATATGCACATCGTATTATTCTAGAATACCTAAATATCCTATATGGTACATACAGAAGCGCCGAACTTTCTAAAATCTAGAGTGTGAACGTAAAATACTCTTATGTATGACGTCACATTAAAGACGAACCATTAGACTGCACGGGCGGGCGTTGCGCAAAGAGCGTGTTTAACCAACGTCATTAATGAAAGAAATAAAACGAATTATATGAAATATACTTTATCTGGTCGTAGTTTTCAAGACAAGCGCAAATAAGTCGAACGTAAATACGATTTCACGCGTCGCAGAACGCTAAACATTCTTTCGGATTCACATGTTGTGCAAGGCAGTGTTAAATACATCCCGAACAAAGAGTTAAGACTGGGCAAAAGGTGGGCAATGTAGAGTCTTCTCTATCAACTTTGCGCACGTGTAGTGGAAGAACATGGCGTATCCAACTCCGATGGGTTTTCAACTGTGTTGGACACAAGTAAAACTTTCGCTCGGGGTTAGAACTAACTATACGCTGAAATAGACTTAAAAATGCGCTAATACCTGGCTGCAATTTCGTATTTTTTTATCATCTTTGAAACCATATTTTAGCTTTCTTTACCAATTTATTTTATCTTAACAAACAGCATTCGCTTTAAAATTTGCTGATGTGGCTTAATAATACAGATCGTTTTAGTATTTGAATTGTTGGTTAAAACAAAACATTCTTTTATTATATTGTGTAATAAAGAATCACTATTGTATTCTAATATTACATAAACTAACAGTCCTCGAATTTTTTTCGGTTTACCGTGGACCAGGCAAATTAACCAAAGTCCACGGCAAAAGGAATGCCGTGGTGGTTCAGATCATTTGCTGCATATGGGTACTAATCTAAAAAACTCCGGATTAAAAAAAAACTGTCAAAAAGTAAAAGAAATAAAGTTTCCAAGCGCACAGCTGCAGTTTTATCAAATTTTTATCCAGTTACAACGTTTTAACACAAAACTCGAAACCCAAAATTTAAATACGCTAGCAGCCAGCTGTCAATCAAATCTCCGAGAGACTACGTCGCTTTGATCGTTGCGCCACGATTTGCTGAGTTGACAAATCGTCAAATTTAATTAGATAAATATATGGAGCGCGTGTCCGGCAATCGCATGTATTTCTTTAATCGGTATTTTTATATTTTGTTGTTTTGAACTGTAGCCCTATCATATTTCAAATAATTATCTAGTCCATACCAGATGACGGTGTCCACTACTCTAACATTGACGTTGATTCAAGATTTGTATTTTTTTGTAGCTATTGCAATGTGTTCAATTTACATGTAAAAGAAATAGAGTTTACTTGGCTGTGTGCCTTAGTTTACAGACTACTAATGCGCAATTGACTTGTGTCCAACGCACTTTAGCGGCGTCGCCCAAATTAGAATAAAATTATATACGGATTTTGACTTGGTAACAAAAACCTCACCAGCCGGATTTTGCGATTATGTAGTACTGATTATATTACGTTTATGCGATTTCCTACGGCGTATTTTGCTTATAGTACCTTTCTTCCATATTTTCGTTGTGGAATGCGCTAACTAAAATTACGTTTTTACCGGAGCGACCAACATTTTTTTCAACAATTTTACTTTAAAAGAACAAACTTGGACGAATTTTCTAGAGTGTGTTTACACACAGCGAAAATTCTAGAGTGTGATTTCACACTCTGAACACCCTCACTCGGCGCCACTGGGTACATACCTAACTGAGCATATTTATAAAGCTTCGTTTTTACAATTGTATGCAGTTATTATTAAATACACATTATGTTTTAGGGTTTCCAAGCAGAAAGGTTCGCGAGGCCTCCAGTTTACATCACAGTATCCTTCGCGGTTCCGATCCAGATTGACCAAATCTCAATAAAACCATGGATTGGGCAACAATGTGTGAAAATTATTCAGCTCTTTGTGGCACGTAACAAGTAAGAATACCCAGATAAACATGAAACTGTAAGCATCCCTGCAGTGCAATGGTGACATGTTGGTTGTGACTAGAGATGTCATTGCCCAAATTAGATTGGTTTCTTGAATTATTCTAGAATCAATAATTTCAAATCTAGAATTTTGAAACGCTTTAGAATAGACTTAAATTATGCAAATAATTTTAAACTAATTTAATAGAGAAAAATACAGTTGCATATATATTTAAAGAAATTATTGTAATTTTTAATTAATAGAGAAAAATACAGTAATTTTTAATCATTGTACTGAAAAAACAAAGTTGACCAATCATTTCATTTTTTTAATCAAAGTTATATAAATGAAACTTTATTTTGTTATACTTTATAAGCACTTAATTTCGAGTAAATAGAATCAAAAAATTATTGTGAATCATTTAATTTTATTCTAGAATCTAAATTGGACATCCCTAGTTAGGATGGGATAGGATATTCATGTTTATCCCGTGAATGAGAAAACCAAGGGGGTTAATACACAGAAAATCGTCAGATCACCTCGCTCCATTTCTATAGTTTTATATGTTGTACCGTATATTATGATTTCTGATCACTGTGCTACAGTGACACAGAGACCCTACGGTCTATTACTTGTTTATTGAAAAAATATGTGTAAAAAAATGATTCCTAAATAATTTTTTATATATTAATATGCAGTGGGGCTAAATTTTGAATTTGCAGCAAAATGAAGAGTTTGCCAACGATTCCACTCGAAGAAGTAAAATGCAAGGCTGGAAGAGTTGTTCTGACTAATGCCACACAAGTCATGTTTGTTAACAAACTATACAGGCCTCTCCGGTGCTTAGAAGTTGAAACTGTGTTCAGTAAAGAAGATGGTATGTCTGTGGACATGCATGGAAACTTGGATGGGATTCTGGCCATAAAAATCGGAATTTTAAGTATGCTTTCTGGGACGGTGCCTTCTATAGCTGCACTTAGCATTTGGGGCAAACCTGCCAATAAATGTAATCGAAAACTGGGAAATGAGCTTATTCGAAAATGGCTGAAAAGAGAGAGACCTGTCCAGCTAGCGGTCGGGAATACTCAAAATCAGTCTTCCATGTCCGAAAAGATGATGGAACCATTACCCAATGAAGCAATAAACAACGAATCAAGTATCCCAAAGCAATACATCGACCCCATTGTGTGTAGTATTATGAAGAATCCGGTTCTGTTACCAAGTGGGCACACTGTGGACCAGCGAACATTGGATAAACACATCTTAACCCAGGCAGAATGGGGCCGGCCCCCTTCTGACCCCTTCACAGGAATCCTGTTCTCTGAAAACTACAAACCTGTGACCCACATTGCATTGAAATTGAAGTTAGATTTATATTTTTTGGATCGGAATTCCGAAAATGTTAAATCAACTGAAGAGAGGGTAAAACGGAAACACCCAACTTTGGATGCGAACGAGAACCCTTCAAAACTTATAAAGCACGAAACCCATTCTGGAACTATTGTCGTTAACAAAACAAATAATGAAAAGTCCCCGCAAACCGGACCCGCCACATCTAACTCCATGGAGAACAGTTTAGAACTTGCATTGGGCCAAGCGAAAAGTCGCTCTTCAAAATTTCGAACTTTGCGCACCAATACACCAGCCAAGGACACTATTCATTGCGCTATGTGCAAAAGTTTTCTTTCTACAGCTATAATTAAGTATTCTCTGCCTTGCACTCATCGCCTTTGCCGCGTGTGCATGGAGGCGCTAAACTTAAATGAGAGAAAGAAGCCTTCTCTTCTAATTCGGCTATCAATTCTAATTGCCCGATTTGTATGACGTCATTTAATCACCATGACGTCATACGCGTGTATTCTTGAAACCTTTATGTATCGTAAATAGTCTACTTTTTTGACATTTCATGAATGTTGCCTTTTAATATGCTGATATTCTGTTCATGTTAAAGCAATCTGCACAAAGTCCGACCAAATAGCTCGGTCGGTAGAATCGTAAGCGATCTGCAGGCAGCGAAAAAATCGCGAAAAAACTAGTCGATTACAATACGGTTGTGTCCCTGAGCAAGGAACTTAGTGGACATTGACTAATTCCAGTGAGTAATGGGTTAAAATAAAATTAAGAAAACGTTTTTATTCATATTCAACACCATCAAATAGCTCTAAGGGAATCTGACGATTTCCCGTGTCATAACAACCCCTTATATATTCGTAAGGTAATCTCGTGATTGTTAGTGTAGTAACTCGTTTTACCTTTATCGAGAATAAAATCTAAATATCTCGTCTTGCTTAATACACTGGGGTAGATTCTGCAATTGGACCTCCTATACAGTCCGGTTGGTCTAGTGGTTAAGTGTGTCGCCTTTCAATCGAAAGGATGCAGGTACGAAACTGGTCGCTGGCTAGTCGGTTGTGTCCTTGGGCAAGGCACTTTACGGACATTGCCTGAACCCAGAGGATTAATGGGTTCTACCAAATTGAAGGAACGTGTCTATCATATACAACACACTGCAATAGCTCCGGTAACCCGACGGTGGGCTCGAGGTGATCTGACGATTGACCGTGTGTTAACCCCCTTGGTTTTCCCATTTACGGGGATAAAGATGAATAACCTCCTATCCTATCCTACAGTCTGTCCTTCAAAACATTATTTGTCATTTCTTAGTATATAGCCTACCCATGCAGCAAACTGGGTTAGTTAGTAACAATTAACTTATTCAGGTTTTCATTATATTTTTATTAAGTTTCCGAGTTGGCTCAGGACACTTCACTTAAGCATGGGACATTCATTAGTTGGCACGTAACGAGCCTGACCACCCAGTTCCACCTTGTCCCCTGTTAGAGCAACGGCGTAATCACGCGGGCAGCGGCAGTCGTGGGCGATGTCGAAGATTTCGGTTTCGTTCAGTTTTCGCGGCCAAATCATAAAGTTTGTCACTTTACCACTGGAATAAAAAAAATTGTCGAGATATAAATTGTTCGAGAAAGCTGTGTTAGAAGAAGTTATATCAATCTTGCTGTATCAATCACTTCAACAAAGCTGTATCAATCCTGTATTTTAGGATGTTTAATAGTCAAAATGGCCAATATGGATTTTCAAGTGTATCTTATTCTTAAATATCCTACCTCCAAGCTTGGGTGCGATCCAGATTTCCTAAATTGGGGCCGTCTTGTTCCTGCCCGATGACCAGGGTACCTCCGCCGGGAACGGCTGGGCCTCTATATCTGCTAGAACCTTGGTCTACCCCGTTCAAGTACAATCCAAACCGATGCTCAGTCGAAGAGAACCAAGCGCAGATGTGTTGCTGTAAAGAGTAAGCATGGATTGTGTAGATTTACGCTCACAATATTTATAATGCTAGTTTTTTAAATATATACCGCACGGTTGCAGACGCCAGCCTTAAAAATATAAGAATACGTTTAATACGCTTACATCCGGGATATTACATATACATCGTATAACAAGTAATTGGAATAGGGGCTTTTACCATCACAACACTACAGATTGGCCAATATTTTGCAGGTACGCTTTTATAGTTTAGTGCGACATACCCGAACTCCTGGCACGATCGGTGTATACAGGTCGAAGTTATGATTTATGTCCTGTACGTTAAGCGTCACTCTACTTGGTGAAGTGAAGAAAATGAGAAAGTCGTTTCCACTGTTTCTAGACCTGCAGTAGCTCTGAAAGCCAGCGTTAACGAAGTCGGAGGATTCGATCCAAGCGCAAGTTGTTGCTGCTTGTAGATTCGGGACGTAGGAGCGATATCTCACGTAGTCGCTAATCTGGTTATCTCGGGGTAAGTCGTAGGAAACCACTGGACATGCTTGTAATATATACACCGTGTTATTATTAATACGAAAATGAGCATATTCAATCAGCTCAAGGTAGCCCATTTACTTCTATCACAGTACCCTGCACACTCACGTTTTACGAATGTTATAGGATAGGATATTCGTGTTTATGGTATTGAGCGGGAAAACGCAAGGGTCGTTAAAATACGGGAAACCGTCAAATAACTTAGCGCCTACATCGGGTTATCGTAGTTATTACACTGTGTTGTGCATAATTTAGACGATCCTTTAATTTGGTAGGACCCATCAGTTCACTGTGTCCAGGCAATGTGCCTTGCCCAAGGACCCAATAAATCAGTTTCGAAAATAATCAGCTACCCTTAGGCTGAAAGGCGTCGCATTAAGCCACCCAACTATTGTTGTATAGCGTTTAAATTATATATACACAGAGATGTATGGTATGACATACCGTCAGACGATTGAGAGCGTTCAAACTTATTTACTTTCGTTTCCAGCTGTTCAATTTCTGCCATCATTGCCTGGATTTTTGCAGTGCAGGACGGGCAGCCACCCTCTTAAAAAAATATTGGACTGGTTTTATACAATAAGTTTAGTAGTTTTTTAGTTTATTCGATTTTTGCCCAAGTATTAAAAAAACAAATCAAATCACGGCACAGAAACAGAAAAAGATGGAAAACGAACAGTCGTTAAAACAAGCAATTTAAAAAATGATATAACTAAATAAATATAGCGGACGCGGCCGCCAAACCTAAGCGAATAAACAATAATGTGCAACAAAATTCACTTAAGACCATGACGATAAAGAGCCCTATAGGGAAGACTGTTGTGATGCAAGTGTTGCATCCGCAAGTTTATACTTTTATGTATATTAAATTATGTATAGCGCCTGTTTGACGACGGAAAAGACAACGTCAGCTTATACGTGTTTTTATTGTTTTATTGGCTGCTTCCCGCGTGTATTATCGTTTTTGACATGTTATTCTCCGCATGTAAACAGTTAAGAGTAATTTTCACAGAACAATTAAAACGTTCTGTCTAGTGGCTTTGTATTGCCCCAGAGCACTTTTTATCCACGTAAGAGTTTCCTATATAACCGATTGTGGTTAATAAGAAAAATATAACAAAAACGAAACTAACTATAATACTGAAACTATGACTGTATGACGTGTGTGTTTAAGATGAAGAATAAACCTTATGCTGAGACTTTGACTTAGATTCCGAAACCAAGAGTATTAGACGGAGGCAACGTTATGTGGTTTAAAGCGTCTAGTGAATCGAAGGATAACCTCGATCACAGCGCGGCTCGCTAGAACGTCAGGTTAAGCCTCAACCCAGCAGCTAACGACGACGACCAATCAACTTAACTATAGCGAGCTCCACATTGGTGACCCCGACGTGATTTGAACGCGCAACCTTCTCGAGAAGAGTGTGTGACCCAATCTTGTTTTAAAGAAGACCAAAACAAGCGGACAATTTTCGACGTGAACTTCAATTCGAAGTTTCAATTTCATACGCAACGACGAGTCGGTCAATTAAGTCTCAAGTCATCTCCATTGTGCACGGACTGTGTATTTTTATCGAGTCGAGACGTCGACAAGAAACCTGAAAGACACAGCTAGCAGTTTTAAGAAGCACCGTCAAATTAACTTTAAGAAGCAAGTACGAAACGCCCCAATTTCGCTGGTAGATGTTGGCAACCATTCAAAAAGACAACGCTCTCTATTTAACTCAAGTTCAAAGCATCGTCGAAGAAACCTGTCGACGAACGAAGAAATGACACCATTACTTTTACGAACGATTAAGAGGATTGTATTGTTATTTGTTTTGGTTCTATATAGATATTTTTTGCAATTTTTGTTAATATATTTTAACATCCTATGTAGTTTTTTATCTTTAACGAATTGCAAATAACAGTAGTTCTGGATTGGTTCGATATTACTAGGCTATTGCAAGAATGCATAATCTCGGTTTTTCACTCTACAGACTTCTTACAAACACAAAGAGCAAACGCGCTTATGCAGTGGTTTCGTGTACCACCCGCGTACATTCGAAGTTTCTCACAGTCTGCATGCACTCCGTCTTGGACAAGGTTAGTAACGCTTTAACGATTTTGCTATCATGACCCTAAGTTAATCATGCCATGCAACGCGCATTCATTCGGTCTAATACGCGCATATATGTTAAACGTGTATTGTTTTCTCGACTGTCCGCCCCTTGAGGCCTTTTCAGTGATGTAGCCTACGAGGCATCACTAGATCCGTCTAATTGTTCTTTTGCACAAACGATGCGCGTCGTTCTCGCGGTTATACTAGTTCTCACCGCGTCATATTATTGTTTCTTCTCGGGCCAAGTCTATTAATTGCCCCACGACCTTAGTGTTCACGCTCAGCCTGTGGAAATAGGTGGGCGTATCGACCTACGTCTTACGACGTCTATCAAACGTCAATCAGCTTACTGAACCATGCAAGCATACTTCTGTATAGCTATGGTAATCGCGCCGCATGTAATATGCGATGTCTAATTGTCCAATCGCCTCTCAGTCAATGTGTCGGATGTTCCGAATATGTTTCGGGTGTAAAACAGGATTTTACAAACACCGCACAGTTTAATGACGTTATACGGCATATGTTTAATTGCCTTTGTCTATTGCTATAGAAATACTCCCGAGTGAGTTTATCTTCGTTATCTAATTCGAGTCGTAAAACCTATATGACAGGTCGCTCGTTTTTTTGTTTCTTCGTTTGACTGTTCGCTTTGTTTTTTTTATTCCCCGTCTGACACGAGCCACCGGACGCTCGGTTTTGATTTAATTTGCTGGCAAATATTTGAAAAGGGCTTATGTTATATGCAAGTCGTGGCGTTGCTACCTTGATGTAAGACGACACAGTCACTATATTTTTACATTTATATCATGCTTCCACATTCACATACAATGCACCAAACCGTTATGCACGATTGTATAGCCCTGTATTTATTCGTCCAACCATGTTCCTAGTATTTGCAGAAATTACCGTGTCAAATTTTCAAGACTGTGTGGAATCGTGGATCAATTCGTCGATCATATCGCCTAAACTTTCGGTATGCACAACTGATCTTGTTTATATTATTCAAAAGTTAAAAAAACATGAAAAAAGGAAGTGTTGTTGCATCCGCAAGTTTATACTTTTATGTATATTAAATTATGTATAGCGCCTGTTTGACGACGGAAAAGACAACGTCAGCTTATACGTGTTTTTATTGTTTTATTGGCTGCTTCCCGCGTGTATTATCGTTTTTGACATGTTATTCTCCGCATGTAAACAGTTAAGAGTAATTTTCACAGAACAATTAAAACGTTCTGTCTAGTGGCTTTGTATTGCCCCAGAGCACTTTTTATCCACGTAAGAGTTTCCTATATAACCGATTGTGGTTAATAAGAAAAATATAACAAAAACGAAACTAACTATAATACTGAAACTATGACTGTATGACGTGTGTGTTTAAGATGAAGAATAAACCTTATGCTGAGACTTTGACTTAGATTCCGAAACCAAGAGTATTAGACGGAGGCAGCGTTATGTGGTTTAAAGCGTCCAGTGAATCGAAGGATAACCTCGATCACAGCGCGGCTCGCTAGAACGTCAGGTTAAGCCTCAACCCAGCAGCTAACGACGACGACCAATCAACTTAACTATAGCGAGCTCCACACAAGCTTTAGGAAAGGAGGGGCCCGAAAGCGTGAACCAGAGTGGAAAAAGAAAATTCCCCTGGAAAGAAATTCCAAAAAATGCTAATTTTCGACATTGAACGTTACCTGCCGGTTGGCCCATCTCTCCTTTTGCTCCATCAAATCCAGGCAGTCCGTCATCTATTAAATATGGAAAAAAAATATTTACAACCTAATCAGCAACTGCATTATAACCAAGTAATCGTACCTCCTCGGCTACCCTTGATTCCAGGAAGCCCATCAACTGCATGTAGGAACAACAATTAGCAATAAAAAGTTGTTTAACAATTCAATGTTAAATAAGTGTTAATTTTTACACGCAAAAGGATGTGAATAATGTAAATGGTATGAATTGTACGCACTTCCCGGTCGTCCGGGCTCTCCTTTCGGCCCAACCGGCCCAGCAATTCCACCTGCACATTTTTAAGAATAATAATTTATATTTACACGTTTGTTCATGAAACTTTCTTTATAATTATGACACGCGCCAGAATTGCGCTAGCTACAGTTCTCTTTTTTGAAGATTGTTTTTTAATTAGCTTTGCTTATGTGTGGTAAGCTTTTTTTTAATCATTGTGATAGCATGCTTTTAAATACTACTTTATTTCACGAGATGACCGATTGCGAAACACTAGTAAATACCCAGTAGCTGGTAATGCAATTAGCTTACGTGCATTTGTACTGCTGGCTTAAAACAAACTTTATAATTGAACTGATCCCCACGTATTAGTTTCTATCGCAATTAACTTACCTGAATATGGATTAAACTGGTCGGGGATACTGGAAATTGCCGCGCAAATTTGGACTTGATTGTAATTCTTTGGGCGATTATTTTGTTGACTTGCTACAAAGCAACTGGAAAATGCCACTAGTACAAATATACTGAACAAAGAGCGTGCGCTAACCATTATGATCTCACTAAATGTTTGTAAAGTCGATTTTATTTTTACTGAAACTGTTAGAGACATCTTATAAGTTTAGACAAAGATTCAAAGTCGTTAGTTGCCGTCCAACGACAAGCAAATAGCTAAAACATATATGTTAGCGTGTCAAGCATACCAACTTTAAACTAAACCAGTTGCATACTGGTGTGTTATATCAGTTAACTCAATACATGCAACTTGGAACCGCAGGACTTGCATTTACTTCTGACTGCACTTGTTGTCTCTATTTAAGGTCTGGCCATTAAAAGCCCTAAACACCGTATTGAAATTTAGCAAAATTCCCACCCCGTTTCCGTCAATTCAAACCCGTTTTTGAATCCGTTCATTTATACAGAAAGTTACAATCGCGCCTCTTCAATGCTTTGTATGGGAATTACCTATGGTTTGTATGGGAATAACTTAGCAATGCAAGTATATTTTGCAGCAATAGTTTTTGTGCAAACATGTTCTCCTAACAAAAGAGTGTCAACCACCTGTTTAACCACCACTAATCACAGAACACATTTTGTGGTTGTGTACGTTCGTGTGGCGGAATGGTTAACTCGGCCGATATATATATACCGACCACTGCTATACAAAAACGGTCCAAGCAACCAGCTTATAGGGTTCTTTTTGTATGCTACATGTTTATGCAAAATTAGAAACTCGGTATTCATGTTCAGCTTATATTCTTTTAAAATTGGTTTATGTCGGTTTTATTTTGGGGCTCACGTGGAATTTTGGAGAGTGAGTGGTATTCTGTTGGGTTATATATCAAAATTTAGATACGGCCCCATATGGATTA
Organism: Ciona savignyi; assembly: GCA_000149265.1. Lineage (NCBI taxonomy): Eukaryota > Metazoa > Chordata > Ascidiacea > Phlebobranchia > Cionidae > Ciona > Ciona savignyi. Next base: position 280,361 of record CH001811.1, on the reverse strand, counting down.
ATCTTTCTGGTCAACATTCCTAAAACTTTCAACTTGATTGTTCAAATCCCATAAATACTTTTTATTTACTCCCACCACATGTAAAAACTTCATGTAGGCTAGTATATTCATGCTTTATACGCGTAAATTATACGTAAGAAAAAACCAAAGGTGCGTTCTCACACGGGAAACTGTCATATTCCCTCGCGCCCGCCGCCGGGTTACTGTTTTGTTAAAATTCAATAATTCACTCGATTCAGATGTCAGCCAAGTGTAGAAACAACCGCCGAACAGCAGCGACCGTTTTGATTTGTAATTTTTATGTGTGAAGGCGACGCACTTACCCACCAAGCTATTTGGTCGGGCATTTACCGCCTGCAAAAATTCGCGTTTATTTAACTGTATTTGCTTCGTTGTTTAGTTTAAAATTGGACCAGTTGCATCACATATATATCAGAATCTTGGCACATTTGTTTAATTAATCAATAACCTCGAAGCAGGACTGCAAGAATAATGCAGCTTTTGTTTTTTAGCAGCCAATTGCTAAAGCACTTTCCAAATTTTACAGGCACCAAAATTTAGACAAAAAGCAAAACAGACAGCATTAAAAAACTGAAGTTACGAAAAATTTATCACAGAACATAATTTAAAAGAATTTATACAAATTGAAACTAAAACCAAAAAGTTGAAACTTACATCCGAATAAAGTTAAAAAATGCTAAGCAATATATAAGCTACGTGCACTGTACCAACACCATGCAATAAAAAGCATCAGATTTTTTAATTATCTGTTTTTTCGCTGTAATAAATATTCTCTCGCGAGTTCTACTGGCAGCCGAGTTACAGTGAAATGCTGCTGGTCGTTCAGGATCTTTTTGCGAGAGTTTTCGTAAAAAAGTTTTAATTCTTCCATGGCTTGGTCTTCCATCTTAGAATTGACACAAGAAATAAATTATATGATTGTGTGATTAAATAATTTTAAAGTAATATAAGGGAATTTTTATTGGTTAAAATTCATTTTAACCCTAAAGTTTAAGAATATTTTTTTAACATATTTTAAGAATATTATTTTTAACAAATTTAAAGAATATTATATTCAAAGTATTTTAAGAGTAAAATTAAGTTTAATACTGTAAAAAAATGACTTAGGATATATGGCAGTGGCTAGCAAACAATAGATGGTATGTTAAAAAGTTTAGGTATTTTTACACACAGAATTCAGGAGGGCAAATAGTTGGCAGTTGGCCAATGATAATCCCGATAATTTTTGGTAAGCAGTTTAAGTTATCAAGCTAAACATCATTTTAGTGAAGTCTGCCTCCTTGGCACCTCTAACACTCGGGCCATGCAGTTACCTGTATCACTGAAAGTGGCTTCTTGCCAGTCCGTTCGGTTCGCTCCTTGTGCAGCTTCTCGCTTTCTATGATTTCCATGAAAGCCGGGGGCGATGATGGGCTATAGACGGGTGAGGTTGGGGGTCGTGGTGGGGTCATTAATGGTGGGGATGATGGAAGCTGCTGCCATGGACCCCTGGGTTGAGAAAAGAATGGTATTACATATTAATCAGGAATAAAAAAAAGTTGATTGTAAGGGATAAGTGGCACGCCTGTGGGAACATGTACTCTTATACAACAGTTATACCACACAATAAGTAACAAATAACATGATTTGTGGATCACTAGACATTTTAAAAGAAGTGGATCAATGGACATTTTACAAGTGCAAACACAATGAAAGCATAAGGTATCCTTTTTTAGGTTAGAATGTGTGTTATATATATATATATATATATATATTGGTACACGTTTTACTTCAATCCACAAGGGAAATGTAAGTTTAGTTGGATAAGATTGGACTTGGTATCCATTCAGTTTGGCGCACAATTTAACAGTGTAAACCATGCAAAGTATACTAAAGCAGTAAATAAACCAAAGTAGTAAATAAACCAAAGCAAGAAACAAACAACATCCACCTGTTTGAAGCCGTAGTATTGGATTTAGTTGGACTTAATGAGGAAGCCAAATTGATCGGTGAAATAGCGTCCTGCTGTGGTGAGGCCCAGAAATTGTCGCTAGAAGTCTCGGGAGCGCTAAAATAAAAGACATTTGCAATTGTAACAATGTCCGAAGAACATCAGAAATGGCAATTGTAGACTCTTATTAAAAATTGATAATGCTGTTGTTTTCCAAATATATGATGGAATTTGAGGTCATTGCTTCACTTTTATTCTTCAGAAATTGATACATTGATTTGTGGCTTCATATAATCCATAACAATGCAATTTAAATGGTTGATTGATTAGTACTGTTTACTTGGAATTTTCAAGTTAGCAACCAGACAATTAGTTTAGTAAAACATTACAAATTCCTAAAAGTATATCTGTTGTTGTCAGTGAGTAATATAGTTAGTGAAAATAAAAAAAATCTACCGCGTTGGAATTCCCCATGCATTTGGTACTACAGGTTCCCCTTGAGACTCAGCGCTTGCCTTTTTCTCTTCAGCCTCTTTCTCTTTTAGACGCTTTCTCTCTTTCTGTGAGAGTTTCTTAGGCTTGTTCGAATGCGCAATTGCTGCAGATGACCCGCTTTTAACACTGGGGTTGCGGCTGCTGGTTGAAGGGCTTGCCAAAGTGGGCCAAGCGCTTGTTGATGGAGCAAGGCTTGGAAAGTTGTTGGGGTAACCCGGGGCTTTGGGTGGTGAAGATAAATGCATGGAACCTGAAGATGGAAGGACTTTCTGAAGACTTCCGTTCACTTTTTTAGAGTTTTCCAGCAGACTATTGTTCCCTTTGTTAGAGTTTTCAAGCAGACTATTATTCACTTTTGTAGGGTTTTTTACAGAATTTTTCATCGGAGTTGAAGCAGCATGTGTAAGTGTAGTATTTTCTTTCAGTGTGTCAATTGCAGAACTACCGGATCTCTTTTTTAAGGATTCAGTATTTGAGGTAGTGGCGATCGATAAACGAGAGAAATCGCTTTCGGGAGTTTTTATTTTCTCGAACGTCTGATCTTGGGTCGGAGCAATCCTCATCAATATTTCATCCTCTTCATCTACGAAGCCTCTGTTGAGGAGGTCGGAGAGCATAATCCCGTGAGATTTCCGGCTCCTCATCTTACGGGAGGAGTGAGCCTCACTTGGTCTCCGTTTCTTTGGAGAGCGTGCTAGCTGATCCAATGGATGTTGGTCGTGCGTGAATTCCTCTTCATCATTGGAGTCTTCTTTGGGGATGTGGCTCACATTCGGCCCCTCCATGCTAGGAGGAGAGGATCTTCGGAACACATACGGAATTTGGGATCTAAAAAAAGGAAACTTTGAGATAAAAGTTTTGTGTTTATGAAGTGAAAAATGCTGTTATAATACATTCAATCATTGGATAACAAATCAAATCTAAAAATAAATCTGTTTTTATTTGTTGTACTTAAAATATATCTGGTAAATTGTTTAATCTAATTTAAGCTATGTAATCTAGGTAACTCATAAAAGCCTCTGTCATCATAGTAATGCCTCCCATTTGGAATTGGAAAATAACTCAACAATGATATGGTAAAATGAAATCAATAGAGACTTTTGTAAAATCTATGTCAAAGTTTGAATGCAAGGTTGTAAATTTTTATGACAAATCGTACAGGTATCTGTTTTAAGCCCAAAGAGAACTACTTAGAAATATTTATGATTTCTCCGTGAATGTAAAATGAAAGGGCGTTAATTACACAGGCATTTGCCCTATTGGCTAAAAGGTGCTGCATTCACCCACCAAACTATGACTAGACAAATAAAAATAAATAAACGCATGCGCTTTCACAAATATACTGCCATAAAAATAAAAACTTGAAAACACATTGCATTCTACCTGTAGTAAGTTTCCATTCCCTCAAAAAATTCCTGGTCAGCAAAATGGAAGGCGGGGGTGTGTAGCAATGCTGGAAGATGGTGGCAGGCGAACTGCAAACACGACTTGTAAAGCTGGGCGCTGTTAAACGCCGAAGCCACTTCTTCAACCATGGCCACGTTTTTCAGGGTAAGAAGGGGTGTAATCTAGAAATTTGATTGGAATGATTAGTGGGTGACAAAACTTTATCTTTAAAAAAGTGCAACACAAGTATCCTTAATGTAACTAAAAGTATGCCTAATTTGATTTTTTACAGTGATTTTAACAGAAAATTTTAATATTATAATCATCCAAACAGGCATACCTTACCAAACTAATGCACTTTTACACTCCTAAAAAACATGTTTATGTCTAAGCTCAAAAAGATTTAAACCAGTGTTTCTCAACCCTGAGTCCGCAGACTTATTTGAGTCCATGGAACGGCCTGGATTAGCCCCCTCCCGCAGGTGCTTTTGCTAAATGTCAGTGCATCCTTTATAACAAATAACTATAAAACACTTATAGTTCACCATCTTTATCTTTGTGTCGAATAAACAAATAATTTTTTTTTTCAGTAAGAATTATGAAAAACTTGATTTTTCATACACATGACTTGAGTTTGCGTATATTTAGATGAGCTTGAATATACTCCATGGGTTATAAAGGTCGAGAACCACTGATTTAAACGTTTCATTCGAACCGTTACATTATGCTGAACAAAGACTCACAATTATAAACACAGACATTCCATACGTACTAGTACACGTCCTTACCCGGACTTCGGTAGTTTGTTTCAGTCGGTTCATAAGTAGAAGATCGGCAGAGGCAAGCACCTCACACAAGCTCTCCACTGTGTTAGCACCGTGTATTGAGGATGCAGAGTCCATGTATGCAAAGTCGAGAACATATTTAAAGACGTCGGATGGTACTGGTACCTAGGATAAAAGTTGTGCGCTCAAAATTAGAATGTTTTCGCTTGAAAATTTAACGTATTGCTTTCAGAAATTTGATTGTTTTACGCTCAGAAATTTTATTAAAGCAACTTTGATAACTTATTCAATTCAGAACAGCGACATTATGCGGATGTTTTATATATTGATTTTTCCGGCCCTAAATGCATGGAACCGAATGGAAGAATGATTTTAAAGTGATATGGGTGCATTACAGTTATACACCTTAGAATTGTTGCCAGGGTATTAAGAGTGGTAAAATCATGTTAAGTGTTTCATAAGATGCTAGTATTGTACCGATGCAATCAAAATTTAGTTAGAAGCTGTTTAATTTTATTTAAAAAACAAAGGTGACCTGTCATAGCACAGAATAAATTAAGCAGAGGTAGAATAATACTACCCTTTATCATTCATTAAAAAGCAGTAAAACTATATCTTTTCGACTTTTGTTTTGCTGCAAAATAAATTTTAGATATTAAGCAGTTTTCTATATCTTGAGTTTAAGGTGGTCAGCTTTATTCTATTACAGTGGTTCCCAACCTTTTTGTCTTGGTGACCCCCTTAAATGTTTTTGCAGATTCCGTGACCCACACTTACATTCTATCCTAAACGAAAACTTAGAAAGTAAGCACAAAAACGTTTAAGTTGCATTTATTAGCAAATCAGTGCGATGGTTGACCTTATAGGTCTGCAGCTAAACATGTACGATGCTCCCCTTAACTATTTTTACCAATTTCAAGTCTTGACTGATTTTGTTGTTTAATATACTACTAAGCTACTTCCCTAATAGAGGTCCAATTTGCAGCTAGTGCGTTTACACTTTACAGTCATGTGGTCATTGTTTATGACATCACACAATCAACGCATACTGATGCAATAACATTATGCTACTAGCAATCCAAATGAAATGTCTCAATGAAAAATTATTCACAGGAATAGCACATACTAATAGCGTACCAGTACCAAGTCCTACTGACATTCACCTTTGTTCTTACATTAGCAACAGCTTCGCGACCCCCAGGTTGGGAACCACTGTTCTATTATTTAGGTATAGATGTATAGTATACGACAAAACTTACCTTAAGTTGGGCGTAAAGCCGATTCTCATGCGAGGCAGTTTCTATCCAGGGAGACGAGAGCATCCCGTGGAAGAAGGGGATCCTGGATGCGAGGATGCACTTGTGAGCTTGGAAGCTTCCTCCATCTTCGCACTGCACCTCGCAGTCGGTGAGGTGGGGGAGGGAGGTTGGGAGGAAGTGAGGTTTTTTACCGGTTTTCGAGATGACGATAACGTTATCTTGCACTCCACGGGAGCTGAATACTTGAGAGCTCACATCCTGGATGCCAAATGAGTTGCTCAGAGATTTTAAGAGCTCAAAGCAAGTAGTTTTATCTTGATGGTGTTTGGTAGCAAGGTCAATGCTTGTTGGCATATTTTCCGATGAATTTCTGTCCGACCAGTAAATTTTCAGCTTTCCAGGGTCTGGAAAGCGATCGTCGATTTTGGAACCGGTTTTAAGCATATCGCAAGTTCCAGTGTAGATTAATTGCATTAGATTTTTAAATATTGTCGGATGGACTCCTTCGATGATCAGTTCGTCTTTTTCGAGACCCAAACCTCCAACATCCTCCTCAGCTGAGGAGCCGCATTGGTTCGGAAAAAATTTTCGGAGAAGGCTAGATCTGGAGGCGAGGATAAATTTGTGAGCCGGGAAAACAACATCCGTTTTCCCCTCCCTCCGCAGGCGAAGTTGAACATCGTGGAGCAGATCTGAAGGATCAGATTCTTCAAGGAGTCTTCTCATGTCACTGATCAAATCTGGAGCGTCCACGCTTGGGATCTGTGGGATGGGGATATCAATTAACTAATTGATTGATTGGTACAACAAAGGCTTACGATGCAGAATTTTAGGTAGTAAGGTAAAGGATTGCATTTTTTTTACTTTTTCGTATAATGTGTGTTTTTTTATTTTATATTTTATAACATGTTTAGACTGCTGTAATTTTTTTTTATTCCATGTGTTTTATTTGATATTTAATGACAATTGTAATAACAATTTTTTGTTCCTTTTTTACCGCAATAAAAAATTGTTATATATTAAAAACCTAATGCATATTAAAAAAATGCTTTATCAACATATTTGTCCTTGTCTCTGCCTTGGCATGTATTCATGTATTATTTCCAGGTACATGTGAAACCGTTGTGACTGAATGGTTAGCATAACTAATTCATAAATGGAATTTAACATAAAAAAACAGACATAGTGGTGAAGCCCATCGCCTGAGTTCGAATCTTAGCCCAGAAAAAAAGGAAGCAAATTCGAATAAACATGGTCTTGGAAACTTCAACTCTTAAAACCCAAAACAACAACCATGGGTTGTATAGACTACCGTTGCTGCACAGTTAAATATGGCATTTAAAGTTTCAGAGAGAAAAATACAACAACCATGGGTTGTTTAGACTACCACTGCTGACACAGTCAAATATGGCATTCAACGTTTAGAAGAGAAAAAAAACAACCCGATACCTGTGTGAGGAAGATACTTGGCTTCGATTGCAACAGTGAGAAGTTTCGACCTTTGGATCCCAGCACACCAGTGTGGCACCTGAATGCACACGGAATCTGCTCAAGTTGGAACTTTTGAATTGCATCCGACGACATTAGATCCAAACTGTTCTGGTATTCCTGGGGATTGATTGAAATATTACGAAATTTTGCAATTAATAAATAGGATGTGGGATGTTCATGTTATCACTGTGAATGGGAAAAAGGTGGGGAATTATTAATCTGTTATTAATAAATTCCCTTGCATCCACCGTAGGTTCATCAAATATCGCAATGTGTTACCAATTGAGTTATTCGGTCTAAAAATCCTTTAAATCCACAAACCGCCATCACCTTTACAAGAGCAACATATTTTTAATGCAGTCATTTTAATGACACTGGCCTCTCGAGAATGGTCAAGACGTGGCGGCAACTATGGTATGAAAGCTTACACTAATTTAACCACCTTTCCATCGAACCTGTTTATGCAGCGTTGATCCTTTCCGTGCAGGTTTCCCTGCGATCCATCCTTGGAACTTGGCCAGATACGCCATTCCATCCGCTGCCACTACGAGCGCAACCATCCCATTTCCACTAAAGCTAACGTCACTAACCCAACGTAACTGTAACCATCAATGAGTATCAACTTGTTGTTTGTATAGTCAATACTTTTTATCATCAACAAGGATTAACTTTTTAATTTAATAACCAATGTTATCATTAACAAGGAACAACTTGTTGATTTAAGAGCCAATATGTTATCATCAACGAGAATCAACTTGTTGATTTAATAGCCACGTTATCATTAACAAGAGTCAACTGTAAGAACAAAAGTCATTTAATATTAAATCAACAAGTTTCATTTAATATTAAATCAACAAAAAACAACACTCTATTAAATATTACAAAAATCATTGCCCCAAAAAGTTTTAAAGCTTTTAAAATAAATATCAATGCGGATTTTAAAATAAATATCAATGCAGTCACTAAGATTTTCTCGCGGTTGAAAGTGTCTGACAAGAAAATATCATGATCAGTAATAAAACAAACAGATTTTGTCCTTTTCAAACCTTTTTTTTTTGAAAGTGACAATAGGATTCAGAAATAGTAATTTGAAATCAAAAAGGTTTAAATCACATATCCATAGTGCTAAGACATCTCGCTGGAGTTTCTAAATATAGGAACGGAACGAGGAAGAAAATTTAACAAACTTGTTTTTGATCGAATTGGCATCGATCAAGTGAACAATGGGCGCTGTTCCACGACAGAAGATCACCGGACTTCTTCAGGAGGAGGACTTTCACATCTTTTTTCTCAGAGTCGGAGTTTTCATCTTTTCGTTTCCGAGATATTGCAGATTCGCTCTGAATCTAAAATGAGCAATAAAAAGATTTGGCGATTTTTTCAAAATGTATCGGTATATATAAAAGTGGTATGTAAGCATATATCTATCATTGCTTTGCTGGCACGGCAAATTCTATCAGGTTTAAGTTTAAGTATGGTTCAGTTAGACTATACAGGATTTTATTTAGTATTAAAAGTTGAAGGAGAGCACTACGGTATGTAAATGTACTGAAATGACAACTATAAAATAGAGAAATACTGAAAGAGGCATACAAATCAATTTAGCATTAGGATGTAAACATGGTTATAAACTAGGACTTGACTTTCTGGTCTTAACACAGTAACAATATAAAATACAAGCAAGCTTGCAGATTTTAAGTTGAACTTGTTACCTGTGAAATGACCGAGTGATCCAGCATACCCCCGCCCACTTGCAACTTCATAATGTCCATTTGTTTTGTCACAATTTTGCGACAAACATAATTGTGCAATAGAAATACAACACCCTGGAAAGTAAGTTATGTAAAATTGCGCTTAAACGTAGAAGTTTCATTAAAAGTAGTAGAATCCGATTTTTTTTGGAACCATTGTTTTCAAATCAATGGGTGGGTTTAAGGGTTTAAAATTATTAAAAATGTTTTTAATTTCAAAAACACATCTAGTTCGTTGTTCAAAAACATCTAGTTTGTATGGATCCCTAAGCATATTTGGCACAGTCACAAAAATGATTAGAAATACCAGAACTACTATGGCTTTAGACTGTTTGTTAAATACTACTATGATTGTATTCATTATCTTCTATGACCTTCCATAAATTTTATAAATTTATGCATTATGTATCTCAGCCCACCTTGACAGTAGCAATCACAGTAGCAGAGTCACAAGCGTGAACACACGAGATCTTGTCACCCTCTCTGTGCACACTGGATACTTGTCGAGGTTGGATTATAAATGGCTGCCCCTTGCCGTGACCTATAAATGGACAAATCTACACAAAACGACAACTTCTAAGCCCTGCTACAGACACCATGTTGAAAAGAGTATACAAAACATAAAAAATAAAATTGTCTAGCTGGTACCTTATACGACACTGGTCAAGAGGATGTGGGATCGGAACCAGATGCCAGCCAACCATTAGGTTCTTAGTCAAGGAATTTGGCAGACGTTGTTGAAACTAAGAAAATTAACACGTAAGTTCAAAAACTATATAATACCAATATCTCCAACATACATTACACACCTGCAATGGCTCTACCCGACTTTAAGCATAACATAATCTGACGATGAACCATGTTATAACATCTATCGTTGTCCCATTAAATACATTAATCTTATAAAAATTCTTACCCAACTGTCCAGCATTGGTTCCAAAAGTGTAGAGCGCATTTTGACTCGTCCATGCCACCGTGTGGCAAGCTGCGGCACAGCATCCAGCCACTACGTGATCACGAAGCGATGTGACCTTCTGTGGGGTCAAACTCTTCTTCGGTGGGGGGTTAATTCCTAAGGTCCGAAAGTCGTTCAACCCACATGTTAAAAGCTGAGAAGTGAAAAATAAAGATCTTTGTTTAATAGTGATGTTTTATGCAATTGTTTATATTTTTTTCTGGTTATAAGAAGGGCTTGCAACAAAATAAAGCGAGCTAATTACCTTATTTATATCACATTAGACTGTCAGCCAAAGAGGGCAGAATCATAAATAATCGCAAGCTCGTCAGTTGTGTTATAGAAAGAAAGGACCAGATATTGCCAAAAGCAAGTGGTTTTGTAAACTAAAATATACAAAAACAAGAGTTTACACAGGATTTTACCATGCAATGGCAACTTGAGTAAAAAGGACAACATTAAACCATATTTCGATGACGGCAGTGACCGCAAAATGTTAGCATTATAAACAACACAATATCCTCTTTAAAAGAGACGGTCAAACAACTCACTTGTCCATCCTCGCTGACGAAGACTGAGTGATCGACTGCGGAAGACACTGAAGCGATGACCAAGTCTCCGGCATCCACTATCTGAGGATCGATGAACACATCTTCCGATCCGTTTCCTAACCTGCCGCCTCTCCCGTTTCCACACGAATACGCTGCACCTTCTTGCGTTACGAAGATGGAATGGAATTTGGACATCACCACCTTGGAAGAAATGAAAACCGTACTGGGTACATTACTATCACTAGCCTATGTTTTAAATGGCTACACTACAAAACTTGGAGTCAAATGTAAATTAACCAATAAATTTTTTTTATTTAAAAAAACTGAATTAACATTACTCGTTTGGTAAATTCTAACATGATTAATTGGGTACAGTACCATATTTTGTGGTGAAATGTAGATAATCAAATTGTATTTTTTTAATTGACAAAAACTGAATTAACATTATTAGTTTGGTAAATTCTAAAATAATTAATTGGGTACAGTATCATATGTTGTGGTAAAATATAGATTAAAAACTGTAAAATAATGTTATTACTCTTTTATTCAATTTAGAAAAACAAAGTAAAAATGTACAGGTTGAGGGTTTGAGGTTCAGGTTCAGTGGCAATTTCTTAATAGATACATTAAATTAAATTGATTGAATAGGCATGGGCCCAATATGCTAATTGACAGATTTTAAAAATACTGTACATATACCTAATTTTTTTCCTATTTATAAAAAAATAACAAAAAGTCCAACACAGGATAATGTATTACGATGAAAGTTGCAGACTGGAAGGTGGCGGGTTCGAAAATTGTATGATAAAAATGTAGAATATCATACAACACATATTACATCAAATTGAATATGGTAAGAAAAAAATTTCCAAAAATGTGCAGTAAGGATAAACCATACTGAGAGGGAACTGGCTTATTTTAAAACCAATAATCCAACAGCATGAATTGTATTTAAAAACATTGCTCTTTTTAAGGTTTAAAACACTAATGAACGTACTTAAGTACACTTAAAAGGGAATAAGTTTCAAGAGTTAATGACACAAATGTCAGAGTATCACCTACTTGTTTAATAGAAATATTTCGCTTGGAGAAATATTTCACTAATTCAGGAAGTTTCTTGCTTTTCTGGTTTGACTGAGCTAGCGTCATGTTTTCGTTGACACCCCACGTGTACAACTCACTGACATCAGATTTCTTCAAGTCTGTGATGCTGGTGACAAAATAAATTGGTAGTTTTAAATTGAATCCAACTAAGGTTGGCATGAAGCACTGGGCAGTGGGCATGATGGAGAATGTTCCAATAACTTGAATATTACAGATATTACAAAAATATTTATTCTATTCTTGTATATTTGTAGTATGTTTTGAAATAAACAAATCAGCAGATGTACATGCAGTTCAGAGTACACCTTTGCCATTTAAACATACCACTTAAAAACAGTATGTGCATCCAAGTAGGCATGGTGACATTAACTTGGGAAATAGTCCAAATATGCAGGTTGGTTTGATTATAGTATGAGTAAGTGAAAAATCGCATGAACTAAAACCTGGTATTTTATAGTACTGGGCAAACAAAAAGAGTCATTTTATTAATAGAAGAGAAAGATGTTAAAAAACAGTTCGCAAATAATTTCTACCATTAAAATGCTGCTATTAGGAAGGGACACTTTAAAAGGTCGGAACAATGTTGTTACCTCTGGACAGAAATGTCTGAATTTCTTTTGAAGTCCACTTGGTTTATCCAAGGTGCTATATCTTTGGTGACTATGTCAAGTAAGTTGCAACCATCTCTGTCTTTCAGCCACATGTTGGCTCCATTCTATATATACCAGTACAACTGATTTATGGCAATAAAATTGTCAGGTGTACTTGTTGCCTGAAACCAGTGGTTTAATAGGTAATAACTCTGCAGTATGTCTTCAACATATTAAAGGCACTTCGATAGCTCTGGTAACATGTGGTCACAAGGTTGTATTATGATGTCCTGTCTTATATTCCTCCAAGAATATTCCCATGTATGAGAATAAACATGAGTACTGGACTAATTGCACGGATATCTTTATTAGTGTAATAGAATTTACGACATCCTTATCGAATCACTTGAACACAACACAAACACTGCGGTGGGAAAAGAAAAAATGGCTCCAGACCTACCTTCAATAGCTCCATTGCACAAGGTATTCTTCCATAATACAATGCCCGGTGCAATGCACTCCAGTTTGATTCCCGATCAAGCGAATCTATGCCCCCATTTCCCAAGCACTTATTTGTAGCCAGCAGCTTACATATCCATCGTACAATATCAGTTTTTCCACATGATGCAGCGATATGTAAAGGGGTGCGACCGTTAAAGTCATGCCTCAATACGGCCGTAAAACAATGTGAACGGATGTACTCTGAAATAAATTTTATAAGGAAGGGTAATTCGTGTATATCAATAATCCAATCAGTAGATAAAATACCCAATTTCATTTTGAACATACATTACTAAGACATAGTTTAGTAAGTTCTAAAGCATATTATGCACACCTTTTACAGCAATATAAAAAATGCTATTAAGCTAATATCTAAGGGTCCCCTTTTATTTTTGTACA
>CH001811.1:251510-267043 GCA_000149265.1 Ciona savignyi | reverse complement strand
CTAATTTAAACCCTGCCCTAAAACTAATCTCAACCCCAGAACTAACCCTAACTCCAACCCCGTGTTTAAAACCAACTCTAGCGGACCTGTACAAAATAGAGGGACCGATAAATAAGATAGAAATGCTTAGTATCAAACATTGCCATATACAACCTATACTGGTACCTAATCACTGTGGCTGAAAAATTAAACAACTAGAAACATTGACATATATAAGAGTATAATCACTGCACACCAATATGATTTTTAAGGTTTTTGATAACAATAACAAAAAAGTTTGTTTGCCACTGCTGATTAAGAACATGCTAAAGGGGGTCGGGCTGGGGTTCGAAGTAGACGCGCGTGCAAATGCTATACTTCCCATACCAGTACTAGGTTTTGTCACAGTTACCTTTTACTTGGTGAAGAGTTGCCTTGGTTATTACGTGATTAAGATCGTCTACACACTCTATAAAGTTGCATTTTGTCGAGCACAGTTCGTACATTTTCTAATCGAAGCTCGTCACATTCAATCCGCCAGACAGATTACACAACAAACACTCTACAAAATTTGTAAACATCAGCATGTCGCAGCAGAATTTCCACGCGTCTGTTTGTATCTTTACGCATGAGTAAGTTTTAATCCAATGTCCCGGTGATAAATACCAAAGTGATATAGGATAAAATATTTATGTTTAGGATAGGATAGGATATTCATGTTTATCCCCGAGAATGGGGAAAACCAAGGGAGTTAACACACGGGCAATCGTCAAATCACCTCAAGCCCACCGTCGGGTTACTGGAGCTATATTGCAGTGTGTTCAGACGTTTCTTCAATTTAGAGCCCATTATTTTGCTGGGTTCAGGCAATGTCCCTTAAGTGCCTTTCCCAAGGTTCAAGGACACAGCCGACAGCCTACTATATAGCTAGTGACCAGCGTTAACTAACCCACCAGATTATTCGGTCGGACAAGCCGGAGATATAATAAACACTCTTGTTTATACATCTCCGGGCAAACTAGATATAACTAGAGTGTCGACCCCGTGGGAAAGGGTTAAAAATTTGTATGCGCCTCCTACATCTTTTTTGTTGTGTTGAAATTCTCTATTGAAATATGTTGGTTTCAATAAGTGTCGAGCTGTTTTATACACGGTTTGTCCGGCCGGTTAGTCTGGCGGTTAAGTGCGTCGCATTTCAATCGAAAGGTTGCTGGTGCGAAACTGGTCGCTAGCTAGTCGGTTGTGTCCAAGGCACTTCACGGACATTGCCTGAACCCAGCGGATTAATGGGTTTTACCAAATTAAAGAAACGTGTCTATAATCATATACAACAACACTAAAATAGCTCCGATAACCCGACGATGTGCGCGAGGTGATCTGACGATTGCTCGTGTGTTAACCCCCTGGTTTTCCCACTCACTTGGATAAACATAATTATCCTATCTTATCCCAAGAGTGAATTATAATTATTTTTTAGATCTAATGACTAATAAATCTTCTGGACCAAATCAGTTGAACTTTATCCACGTTTTTGGGTCTCCCTTATTGCGGCTGATAAGTTTTATTAACATTCAAGATGGTTAACGTTTAGTTTATTATAGCCTAGTTTGACTTTAATGGCGCAACGGTGCAAGTAAAAAAGACTATGGGGAAAACCGACTAAATGGTTAAATAAAGGTTGAATGAGCTATATAGGGTACGTTCGTAGCCTAGCCGCTCTTGGGTCCACAGCGTCGAAATAACATATATATATACTATGCTTTCGAAAGCATAGTACTTTACCTAGATAGATGTTTGTGTTGATTTCTAAAGTAAAAAAACAATATACTGTATGTTGTTTGCACGTGGTTTCGAAAACAGTATTTCATTGTCGTCTCGTTGTCTGCATCTTACATAAAACTATCCATTATCGTATACACAAACAGGGCGATTCGGACTGCGCTCAACCCTAAACACCAGATGTGATCACGAAACTTCTAAAATTAATCCATCGAAAAGCCAAGTCTTCTACATCGAAGTTAAACAACAAAGTAGTTCTAACTAGAAACTTTCACTGCATTGGGTCATGTAATAGAAGGTTATTGCGCAACCTTTTAGCGGAAAGGTTTCAGGTTCGAAACTAGTAGTGAGCTATTCGGCTGTGCCCCTGTCAAGGCATTTGGCGGATATTGACTAAACCCAGTGGATTAATAGGTTTTGCTAAAACTGACGAAATGTCTTAATCATATACTGCAAAATGTCTGGTAACCCGACGGTAAGCGCAAGGTAATCTGAAGATTGCCTTTGGTAACACCCCTTGAGTTTTCCCATTCACGGGGATAAAACTTGAATATCCTATCCTGTCTAATGAATTAAAAAATATATATATAATATAAAACATCTTTGGCAACACACCAATTAGTTTTCTACAGACATTCAAACAATGAAACCAATATTTTCCTCGTAAAAAAAATAATTTCATTTTATTAGAATTTTTCTTGAAATATGATTTCGATGTCGAGTATAAAATGACTCCATGGAGATTGGAGATCATGGACTCCACTAATTTTCTATGGGGAGTTGAGTGGTATGAGCAGATTTGTGGTAAACCCGACGAAAGTTAGATGTGAATCTTGTTTGACGATTACCTGATGTTTTAAGGTTTATACGGTAAATGTCAGTCAATAGTAATTATCGTTTATCAGTTCGCTCTTTTTTTCTTGTGGCATTGTTATTAATCAAACAAGCACTATAAAGAATTATTTATATATGCTATATGCCTAAAACTTACTTTTTGTATTGTTTAGGTGATTTAAACAAATAGGCAAACAAGGAATACTACGTCAACGACCGTATTAAAGAATTGAGAGGCTAAGGCCTAAATCTTGACCCTTTTGAAAATATCTTGAAGAAAATCTTAAAGAAGTCAACCAAAAGATCTGCCAATGGATGATTTAGGTTGGTTTAGTGCATGCTTTGTATCTATGAGTGAGACTTACAAAAATGTCTTATAAACTCTGTGGTCCTAGACCAACCTGGAAAGCATGGTGAATGCACACACCAGATATTAAAAATGCACGCCAAACCTAAAAAATATAAATTGTAAATCTTCACAAATGTAATTAAAACTTTTCATTGTTGTATGCCCAAGATCATGTTAAAAACTATTATACATTTGACGTCTTGGAATGGAGGTATTAAGAAATCAAATCTTTCAGCAATAATTTAAAAAATTGTGTAATGACTACACGTTTATTTCTCTTGAACCATTAAAGGTAACAATGATAGATCGAAGAAATGTTATATAAAAAATAAATTGACGAATTTTTGTTTGTTGTACTTGTACTACTAGTATTTAATTCAGATTGCGCATGACTGTGTCATTTCATTTTATTACCACATTACAGTATTTTTTTAGTGCGATATTAATTTAGTGGGGCAGTATAAACATAATTACTAAAAAAACTGATATTTAAAGCAGTCTGTTGTAGTATTTAGCAAACACGAGATTGTTGTGGGGTCGGGAGTCAATTTGTACCGTATATTAAATGGATAGGCTACTAGAGAAAATAGGAAGGGGTTTGAAAATCACCACCAGATAGATTGGCATTGCTTTTCTCTGATTTGTGCCTCAGGTTTATCTCAAATCTTTGTTAACTTTCATGTAGATTCTTGTGTTGGAAGTTCTACCTTTTATTTATCTTTATTTTTTTAAGCTTTAACTTGACAGTGGACATCAAGTAAATTAAAACATTTAAGAAACAACCTGGCTGGGAATTCTGTAAAACAAAGTAATTTATAAATATGTTTATAAATATTATTATTTATGCATATATGTATGGCTTATGGATTGTATGGGATATTCTCGTATGATAGCTACATCAGCATTGTAGTGATTTTAAATAAATTCAACATCAGTTCCTCTGGTGTCTTTGAGTTTTCCTGTTTCTTGTTTTAAATTGTAATTGGTAGTGTTGCTTGTATTGTGCAATGAACAAACAATAGCATCAATGTTTAAAGTGTTGTGCATTTAAAGTGTTGTAATGTTTTCTTAACCATATTTTGTTGCAAAAGTTAGATAGGCATGAAGCAATCCTACAGTTGACAGTGTGATAATGCCCCATGCATTAACAGGGAATAATCATGGATATCCTATACCATTATCTATTAAAAGTTTCTCGAAACGTGCAGTTTTATATCCTTTGTTTTTGTTAGAAAGAATAGTGCATAAAATGATGTGCTAATAAACTCTGTAGAAGTGTTGTTAATATCTTAAATACAACATTGTTTCACCTGTCAGGTTTGGATATAAAATGACATAGTGCTCTATAGAGGATATAGGAATGTTACCAACGCATGGCAGAGTCTATTGGGAGCAGAGTTCATTGGAATGTTGTGTATTTAGTGTGGAATGTATCGATAACTTGCAACAACAGTGTTTTATACCGTTCTATGTCATGTAAAACTTAACAAAATAAGGGACACACAAAAGACAGACACAATAAATGGCCGAACTTTATTTGCACTCAATATATATTTACTTTACCTGTTATCGGATAGAAGATTGCAAAAGATATGTAGTAAACACCTGCAAAATTCATATTTGTTAATTGTAATGGATATAATGTTTTAAAATTGATCAATAAAATAGTTACCATGTAGTCGAATTCTTAAAAAGGAAGCCATGAAACTGAAAGAAGGTAATGTTTGAAGATGAAACGTTCAGATTACAACGTTTATAACACAACATTAAAAGTAGGATTTCCTAAAAACTGTTTTACCTTTCTTTGTTAGACATTTTGTAACTATATTTCTACAATATTTTACTTAAGGCTGATGCGTTGTGTGTTAATATATATATAGAACAATTAGTTTTTGATCAATGTAACTATTGTTAATTTTGGGCATGATTCTGTAGATTCTTGATCTTTACCCAGTATAATAAACGTTTTAAGTTCCAAATAGCAGAGAAGTACACGTTCCAATTCAAACTTGTGTATTGCAATGTAGACGGATAATAGTGGGTTTTAAGCTGGCAGGCCAAACCTCATACACCGCATCAACACGATACGACCATATATGGAACACAATGGTGGTAATAGCCGTGTTTGGTTGGATTTGCCATTTAATGCTTAGGAACGTATTCTCTGCACTTTCACCACTGCGCACTTAGTTTTGGCTCTTCAGAATTAGCCCCGTTTTAAATTGCGAGTTATTACAAAGGTTTCTGCATTGGAATTTTGTTTATATATGCTTATTTTGTATACGATAGTAGATAGATCGATAGCGTTAATAATTTTATTTAAAAATTTCAGTTTAGGCTAGGATCTATTAACCCGGCGTCAAAACCGTGCGTTTCACTATTCGTTTGTTTATCTGCAACAAGCCGATTACGGTTGAGTGCCCACGGAGAATTTCACGCCGATCGACCTAATAAGGCGTTCGCTTAGCGGCACGTTTCAATGCCTATTATTACGTCACTATTAATCGCTGAAAGAGATAATATAACCTCTCGTAATTATAAGCGAAGAATCGTTAAACACAGCGGTATCAATATTAAAGTAAAACTGATTTTATAATTTGTTAAAATTACCTTAAAATATCTATTAGAAATAAAAATTATCTTTGTCATTATGAATCGATTCGTCAGTGGTTTTGCGTTCAATGCAAAATAAACATTTCCTCTTTTCGCCCACAAATATTTTTGCTCTTTACCCAGTGATGACCGATCAAAAAATGTTGCCGTATTTTTTGTGTTAGAACGTCATGAACACGAGTAAACGGAAACACTGAAATTGTGAACTTTCGCAAAAAAATGTCGCGAATTTTTGCCCGACCTCAAGTTTACTGTGATGTCATAATAAGACAGTGCATCGTTAATAGAAGCGGAACGAAGAAACGCGAAATGTCTCACCGCTGTGTGGAAAATAGACAGTAACAGCGGAAGAGTTGGGTTATTAGAAGATGTTCTGGTACTTATTTAGAATTGGTAGTAAGTTAGTCGGTAGAAAATTAACGTAGTTTCATAATCTGCGAAATATCATCAGATTTTAGAAAATTAACTCAAAGTTCTTTTAGATGGCGATGCAATTAACGTATTTAGCGTAGTAATCGTACAGTGCCAAAGGTAGTTTGGTAATTCGAGATATTAGGGCAGTGTTACTGTTAAATGTGATTTAAATGGATAAATCGGATTCGTTGTAGTTTTAGTTTTTGGCAGCGGATTACGCAAGATTTTGATTAAGACAATGAAAACTAAATTGATTCCTTATGACGTAACTGTACGTTATTGTTTAATCCAACGTGAATCGCAAGCTTTGTTCGGCTGTTCTTAAAAGTTCTTGAATACGCGTATTAAAAGTTGAAGTACGTTTGTCACGTCACCGTAAAGTAATTAACAATGAGGTCATAATGTATAGTGGGTGCGTTCCAATATTTCATGATTGCTAAAAAAAAAACGGTTAGATTCATAACATTTGTACGTTTTATTTTGCTTTAATAAGTTGGTTTAATTAGTTATCTATCGCGATTCCATAAATCGCTCGTTGCTTTATCGCTGCGTTACGTCACTAAATCTTTTGATAGACCGGAAGTCAGGTCATGAATTGAGTTCCTACTGCATTGTGACGTCACACTTCCGTTCGTTGAAAGTGCGCCCGAATTTGGAAGTAATCTTAATGACGTAACAAACAAGTACATAAACGAACCGAACAGGACCGCGGTTTAGGATTATATGCATTGTTGCATCATAAACACACAATATACCATTGTGTACATCAAGATCGCCATTGTTAAGCCATAACTTCCACACAAATGTACAAGCCTACTGGTAATTAAATTTTGCGTTTTCAATTAACAATAATAATTAATCTGCTGTTTTAAATATGACAATAATCTGGTTGTATTTGTGAGATATCAATATATATTGGCAGCAATTAGTTATTTGCTTAATACTTTTACTTTAAGTGTAAAAAAACTAAATAGCAAATAAACAGACAATTTCACACATGATTTTAATTGCTAACTTAATTGTAAACTTCTTACATATTACATCATCATTACTAACTGCTGATTTCCGATATATATATATAGAGTAGGATTGTTCAATAGATTCCACATTGCTGGGAATATCAGTACATATATTCAATGCTTTTTTTGCATAATTATAACAGTTGTAACCTTGCATGTTATGAGCATGGAACCACTCCCCCTCCCAACAAATCCCACCTAACTTTACCTTTGATTATTTTTACTTTGTAGCAATGTATTGTTTCACTATTGGTATCTCAGTGTTTCACGGTATAAAAGAATATTTTCCCCTCATGGCCAAATTTAACGCTGATACTCATATAATATGGTAAATATACTTAGCGGAACACTGATTTACCATCAATAACTATTTAACCATTACTGATTAACCAACCACCCACTTACCCCCCAGATGCATTGTTGCAAGACTTAGAGGCCACCATCCCACCCCCCGTTGGATATAGTCCCACCAAATCCACCAATGAGGTCATCTTCCCAACCGACCCTTCCTACAAACAACAGGTTAGCTGCTTGGCAGAAAATTATTTTACTATTATAAAATTTAAGGCTGCGTTAAAAAATGCACTGTATTTAACTCCACAAAAGCATTAGCAGGTAGCTTTCCTATAAAAGCAAGATAGAATAGGTAACATTGCGTGGTTAAAAAGATTGCATAATATGGGTGAAATAACAATCGGGTAAGTGCTCCTGAGGCCAATGTTTGAATTTTTAAAAAGGATTTGCCCGACTTAATATTGTGCTCTTTTAATGGTCCAATTCCCACTGATTTAAAGGAAACTGAAGAAAAGGGAACATATATTGACTTACATCTAATAGTAATTTAATGAAATTGTGAATCCAGCAAAAAGACTCTAGTAATCTTGAGATACACTTTTCTCAGGTTGGTTTCCAACAGTTAACCAGTAAAGGAATTTTGTATTTTAATATTTAATAAGATTGTTTTGAAAGCATTAACAGATTGTTGCTGCCATTTAATGGCTTAGAAAAAATAAAGAAGTTGTGTACTATAGAATTTGTGACAATATTCTGATAAATATTTGCTGTTTAGTTTAATATATTAGTGCATATTAGTTGCATTAAAATGCCACAAATATTAAAATTCTGTCAAAATTACTTATGGGCTGTGTGGTAGAAATTAGAACCACATCGTAAAGTTCAAAATATTTACCGAGTAAACAATTTAGAGGCTTCTTAGTACCTTCTATGATGTAATCGTGTTCTCACAATAATAGGTATGACATCATAACAGGTAATACTACCCATAACAATATCGTAAACATTGCAATCTGAAAAACAGCATTGGCCTACAAGATTATACACTCCATAACATATTTGTGCAGTCAATGTTTTATATTTAGTATCTGATCTAGACTTCATGTCAATTTTTCCTTAAGTTAATGTGGGTTGCAGCATTAGAGTACAGGATGTACCGACTTTTGCAAACATGCTCAAGTTTAACTACACAGACTAGCTACATCAATATAGTTATAGATAATTCGAATATAGATACATAAAACAACTACCACTAGCAGTATACAGTCATTTACATATAAACTTTTCTGTGAAAAATCATCATCATAGCATCCTGTGTGTAATTCTCCACTCAGTTCTGTTTGATGCTATTGTCGACCGTTGTGCAAGTCTACTTTTCTTGGTTTAAATTACTCTGTCTTTTAGCTTGTTGTTTAGAAATAGTTTCATATAGCTTATTTTTACCAAAGAAACCTAAAATCCTTATAAAAGTCACTGAAGCTGTATATATTGCCGCGTCAAGTTTAGCAATCGAAATTTTACCTAAAATAGAACAATTGCCGAACAACCGCCGTTGTGGTGCACAAGGAAGTGACAATAGCAAATCGTTCATGCATATCCCTGTCACCGAAACTTTAGTGCAAACTCCCAGGTGTTAGTTTCAGAAGCACGGAAGGCAGAATGGTAATTATTGGTGTTACGATTTCGTGATTGAGTTCATAGGATTGAACCTAGAGACGTTAATCCATTTCTTGGCAATGCCATTGCCTATTGTTGTTTTTTAGCCTAGTGACCTGATTTCTCTACCTTATATGATGCATTAATGCGTGGAAATTGGTAGGAAAGTACCATGATCAATCAAATAAAATAATTGGAAGAGAGGTGTATTCAGTGCAATTTAAAAGCAAAGCTGTTTTGTAAAATATGAAACCAGAAATATTCTTTGTTTCATTAGGAAATTCACACTGTTTAACTTAAAATTGTAGCTGCAGCTATGTAAAGTAGGTTTAGGAAGTAGGCGATGTATATCATATTTAAAACACATTTGGTGCATTACTATTAGTACTTTAATTTTAAATGGAGATGTTATTATGTATTTGGGTGAACTATATAAAGCGCTTTGCTTTCCTGCGTTTGTTACATGTGTTGCAACAAGTGTGTGGAACCTTTAACTAAAAATCACAATGATTATTTGCCATTAGACAATTCTGTTCAGGCAATAACCACAAAATATTGGATGTGAACTCCACACTACATTGCGGTTTTGCCCTGGAAATAATACGAAGTTGAAATCTGTATTTTTAATCCATATAGCCATTAAATTAGCCCCTAAAACCCTCATTTAACCCCACCGCTCTACAGAACAACAATGCAAGCACCAGCGCACCACCCAACCCCAATTTAAACGAGCTCGACCTGTTGCTCGAGGAGCTATACATGACTGAAGCCCCAGTCCCACAAAGTGAGTTTTCTTGATGACATCATCAACTTGGATTAGGAAATGAGGGTTGTTGACTTGTATACACAACATCGAAATGTTGTATCAATATGTGTGTTTTGTAATTGCTGAGGAAGTACCTGTAATAAAGATGTTTAATTTGTGGAAACAGTTTTGTTGACGATAAAACATTGGTAGAATTAAAACCATTTTGGCTTAATTTGTACTGTTCAGAGCTCTGTAACGTTTTGCGTCCAAAAAATTCAACATGAAAATATATTTTCTTTTATAAGCTGTACTTTGAACCCAAAACTTAGAGATGAGCAAAACAGGAGAGTTTACTACTTTTGAACAGTTTTGGAATAGTAAATTCAATTTTTAATATTTTGCTTTTTCGTTGTTAAATGTGTAATGTAACATGAACTCTTTAAATGTCAATTAAATGTAAAATTATCTCGTGAAGCCTATATAAACTACTCAGACAACATTAATTTTCATTAATTTTGGTTCCAATTTCTCAAATTTGATAGCGATTTTGGATTGGACTCTCTCTAGACCCCAAAAACCAAGAATTTTAACTGCTTAGCATACTTAACAACACCCAACTGAAACCTCACGTATCCCATAGAAGCACAGATCCACCATGCTCCAGCCAGTCCACCATTAACAAAACCCACAACCCCACCCAGCAAAAGGAAAACCGTAGACATTGACAACATTCTTAATGAACTCGAAGAAACTGAACAACCGGAGGAAAAGTATTACTGTTTTTAGGGATGCACAAACTAGAATATCTTGGTATTCTAGAATAGTTATTTCGAATCCAGAATATCGAATCCTATTCTATATTAAAAAGCAAACTCCAGTTAAAGTGGCAAGATCGTCAAAAATTCCTGCTTCAGCTGACTACCTTTATGGCCAGTGTGATTACATACTTATAATCATAGGCGGCGACTTCAGTAAAATGTTACCGTTGCGCGAAATTGTATGACGTCACAATCGGCCCTATGCCTCGAACTAACTGGGATAGAACTATGATACTAACGATTTACAAAGCTAAAAGATTAAGTGTTTAATCTAACTACTTCCCCCGCTGAAATATTGCATGGTTATACGCTGTTCAGCGTCAACAATACGGGAAAGAATATACCAAATATTTATGTGTCTGCGAGGGCTGTGCAAGAACCCAGATTCTTATAACGGTTAACTGATCAAAGAAAAAAAACGTTAACCGTTAACCGATGTTAGCCTACTGTTCTCTCTAGCTAATACTTAGTAATGGAATATGGAAAGAACATGGGGAAAAACGGGAGTGCGTCAGTGGTCCTGTATTGAATCTAGGTCAACGTAACCCTAGGTCAAACCGCCGATCAAAGCAATAAAAACCGCTGGAAAAGCGGCGCTGCGGTTAGACGATTTAATGTGATAATTATTTAAATGCGCAGGGAATTTTTTGCGTTATTATAAAACAGACATTGCGGCGCAACGGCGGAAGTCTGCTTATAATATCCGTTGTAATCAACGCTGTTGCAACATGTACAATGGAAATAAAAAGGAACTCCATGCAATTATAGTTTCCTAATGTGCAATGTATATTATTTCGAATCCAAATATTCGAAATAAACGTAATATTTGGATTCGAATCCTACGGGATTCGAATCCGGAAGATTCGATATTCTAGTTTGTGCATCCCTATACTGTTTAAATCAATTTTTTACTGGCCATTTTTCCGCCAGCTATAACATACTAAAAATGAATAAAATACCAGGCATAAATCTGTATGAAATTGTATATCTGTTCAAATGTCGACAAGTTTACTCTTTAATAATATTGTTCTTGTAATATGGGCAATCATACTAAATCTATTATTGTACTGTTTCCCACAACCTTAAAAAATTCATTTAAAAATCATTCTTACACATTGGCCTAGAAACTGTAACAACAAGAATCTGGAAACAATGTTAGTCATGAAAATTACATCAGTTTATAAAGTGCTTAATGCCAGGTGCTGTTCAAATTGCTACACTTTGTTTTTCTTTTACAGAGGTTACAAAATAAATTGTATTAAATATGGTTATAATGATTGATTTTGAAATCAATTTTAGTTTAAATAAGGGAAATTTTACTTAAAGTACGCATAAAGATTGAACCCCTGTCACCCCTAACTTTGCCCCTATAACGCTTACATGACCTACCCCCCAGAGAACCTTCGAAATCAAAACAAGATTCGCCAACAGTGTCGGCCACATCAGCTGCTCAGCAACTCGATGACTTGATGGCTTCGCTCGTTGGATTCCAAGTTGATCAACGGGTGTGTAGTTGGGTGTGGGGCGTGTGTCGCGTGTATAAGTGTGTTGTGTGTGTGGTTTGGTGTGCATGGGTAGGGAGGGATGTGTTTGGTGTGTGTGGTTGGGTGTCGGTTTAGTGTGAATGGATGGGGATGTGATTGGTGTGTGTATAAGTGTGGTGTGTTTATGGCTGGGGGTATGGGTGTGGTTCGTGTATTGGTGTGTGTACAAGTCTTATCATCATATACAGTTTATCCGGTTTTTAAATTTGGGCAGGAAGCTGATGACCTGAAGACACAAAACTAACATGGCATGCCTTTCCAAATAATACAATGTGTTAATTTCCGTAGTATTGTGCACACTTCTGTGGTAAAGTTACAGAATTAAAAAGAGCTGAAATGATTCATTTTGTCTGATCCACAATGGAAATCAGATTATTCTAAATCAATAGTTGTATATTGCTTCATTTTGTTACGAAACCTGTTACGCAACCAACCATTATTTTTCCAACCAGGACTCAACAGCGAGCATCAGCAGTGACAAGAGCGACCCCCCGTACGCCAAACCCGACAAATCAAGGTCAAAACCAACTTCCCCAACCGTGGTGGAACCCCAAGAACCCCAGGAACCGAAAGCATCAGGTTGGTTTTCTCATCTCTCATCTCAAAATGCAGGGTTACCCAATCGCATTGGTTTCAAAAATGTTTCATATTTGTTGTGTCGGTGTAATGGACGTTTAAAGGAAACCTCAAAGTAGTCACCCTATATTGAGTAAAGCTTTATGTGTATCTAGCCCAGACATATTACAAGGAATTGTAAGATCAAATCAATAGATCACCTTTGATTTTGGGGCATTTTGGAATGTTTATTTATTTCTCTGTTCTATATTCAATAGAATAAAGAAATGTTCTGAAAAATCTTAAAACCAAAAGTATTCTCTTGGCTATCAAACTGAGTTTTGGCACCAAGGCTAGTTAGTGGTTCTTTATTCCTGAACCTTTTTTATTATGCGAAACAAGACTGTAGCGTCAGCATTGTGGAAAATTCCTTTTATCTCGATTTCAAGTGTGTGCAATGCATGAAATTGATCTGTTTCTTCTGTGCATTTGTTCCTGGCCTTTACAGTTTAATTGGCCTTTAGATTATTGTCATATTCTAAATGTAAATGTGCACTGTATTGCAATCATGTTCTATATTTATGTAGTTCATACATAAATAGGCAGTACAATGATATACTTTTCATTTGTGCAAGCTTGTGAGTGCAAGCTAGTAGTATCCAACCATATAGAGTAACATTTTGTCGATGGTTGGTATTGCTATTATAAGAATAACACGGACTCATGGTGTGTTGATATTTAAGTTGTTTACCAGCGGTGCTTGACTCATTGTTTAGTCATGATGTGTATATCAGAATAGAAAGCATATTGTGACATCATAAACAACTTGTCATTTTCTGTACCTTAATGACAAAGGCATTTTTTTTATTTTAATTCTGCATTGTGAGCTGAAATAATTTTTATGTTTTTTTTTATTTTGTGTAAAAAATTTCTGTTATTTACTCACTGTAAAGACCATACATTTCCCTGCTGTTTTATTTAATTATAACCAAACACACAATAATCTGCTTATTGTACAAAATAAACAGGATATCAAACCGCCTTGGCGATAGCTAACAGTGTGAACCTAGCACTCGAATGGATGAAACTCTATAGGGTCACTGTTTTGTGATGATGCAAATAGATGCCCTCACACCCACATAACAAATTAAGAAAGTTTTAAGCCAATGCAATCGATAACCTGTATTTTTCAGACCTTTCCTCTAAGTATCTATATTCATTTTTAACAATTAACTCATAGAATCTTTATTGTGAATTTTAATACACTCTGTATTAAAGCGAGTTGTAGAAATAGCTAAAACATTAGAACCTGAGTCAACAAGAAAAAATACCAATGATGTGACAATTAGTTAAGCGTGTGTAGCGTTGGACCTAGGGTTTCACATTTATGATTTCAGGGCTATAGCTATATTTATTCGGAATCTTCTGTATTCCACCACACAATAAGAGTGTACGCTTAATAATCCCCCTCCATTTATTGCAGCTAATGATCTGGATGCGATGTTAAAGAACATGAACACCGACCTCGTGAAACAGGGGATCAGAGCGGCATCGAAGGGGATTTGTGGGGCTTGTGGGAAGCCTGTGATGGGGGAGGTGAGTTGGGCTTGAATTTGCTAGTGAGCATGGGACCAATATTTAGGGGTTGGTGAATGGGTCTTTTAATTGAGGTGGGTGGGTTTGTAGGGTCTAAATAATTTGGAGGGTAACTGGTCCTTAAATTTGCTGATGAAAGTTAGGCCTTAATTTAGCGTGAAGATGTTTAGGCCTAAATTTATGGAGTAGGGATTCCATCAGTAGATTTCAAGTGATTTGTTTAATATTGAAGTAATAGATGTTTGTTATTATATAACTCGACTGTGGAGACACGTTTTTTGACGAAAGATTATCCAAATCTACCGATGTATTGTTCAACCTCATTATGATATCACAGGTGACCACGGCGCTGGGCAAAGTATGGCATCCGGAGCACTTTGTGTGCGTGGTGTGCGACAATGATATCGGTACGAAGACATTCTTCGAGCGAGACGGGAAACCGTACTGTGAGAAGGATTATCACAAGCTCTTCTCACCCACTTGTGCTTACTGTGTGCAGCCTGTACTGGGGGTGGGTAAAGTGTAAATGCATTATTTGTTGTGGAAAGTTGACAGTCTTCCTCTGATTATCCACACACTGTCAAAGCCCCAGTCACTCGAATGGGACATAAGCTGTATTGTATATAAATGGTGGGAAAAGACAGGATGACACATTTAAAGCATGTGACCAAAAATCTGATTATGGACATGAGGTAATCTCACACAATTGCCTGTGTTATAGCAACTGTTAATATCCAACACACAGGAATAAACATGCATCATATTTTGTCAAATTACATGAGCTATTACAGTGTGTGTTGTATATTATACAGAATTTAGGGTGTTTCTACGGTTTAATTTTTTCCAATAATCCACTGGGTCCAAGGATACACCCAACCAATGCTGATTTTGATCCCGCGACCTTTCGGTTGTCCTTCTGTTATCTCACTTCACAATATTTACCTACACCCACCGCCCCCAGCAATGCGTGACGGCGCTGAACAAGACGTGGCACCCGGAACACTTCTTCTGCGCAATGTGCAGCAACTTCTTCGGAGACGAGGGCTTCCACGAGTACGAGGGGAAGCCGTACTGTCGAGCGGACTACTACAACATGTTCGCTCCGAAATGCGGGGGCTGCATGAAACCCATCCTCTCCAACTATATATCGGCGCTGAATGCCCAGTGGCATCCAGAGTGCTTTGTGTGCAGGGTGAGTGACAGGGGGGTTGTATGTGATTTTGTTTTAAGCATATTGCTATATTACTAACCATATAGATTGAATATTATCTTGTTTGTGTCGTATTCTTCAACTTGCAGTTCTATGGATTATGAAAACTCTTAAATGAAAAAGGA
>CH001811.1:202305-251410 GCA_000149265.1 Ciona savignyi | reverse complement strand
GCCTGGTGTGCAATCCCATAATGTATTCGTTTTACTTGTTAAAAATCCATTGTTCTGTGTTAACTGCCACTATTTGCTGACTTACCTTGCATTGTTTTCGAATAATGGTTTGTCAAATAACTGCTTTGCATTGATTGACTGTTCGTCACTTCAGTGAATAGTTTTGAAGAGTATGAATGGTTATCAAAGTGCGTACTAGTCTGGATATGCAATATACAATACTTGCAGTTGGAAAATTTTTGGCTTTATGAGGGAGCCGTAAGGTTTAATACATTTACAAAAGGCGCCGCCAACAACAAAAGTTTGGGAACCGCTGACCTAAAGCATTGAAACTAATTCTAACCATGCACAATCTCAACCCTTTAACCAACCCTAACTTTAAACCCCCAAGATCTATCATCAATCATAACTCCATAATCTTTACTTTTGTGAGTAGTTTGTTTGTTTCCCTTCTTCCCTCCTACTTTTCATCCTAATTCTCTTTACAAGAATGACAAAAGTTGTGACCACATTTTTTACTAAATACACTCTTTTATCCTTAGTTTTGCAGAAGGAATATAACCGAGAACACACTTATAATAATTTCAACATCTCTATTATGGGCATGAGATTTATTTTTTATAAAAACGAACCCCTAACAAATTACCTAATCCACCCAGGAATGCTTGGCCCCATTCACCAACGCCAGCTTCTTCGAGTTGGACGGCCAACCGTATTGCGAAACCCACTACCACCATCTACGAGGGTCGTTATGTTCGGGGTGTCAGAAGCCGATCACAGGTGGGTGAACAAGATGTTTCCGTGATTTCCGACTGTGTGGGTTCCTTAGTTATAATGCAAAGTGACATCACAGTCAGATAAGTGCCTTCACATTTGAATCATGTGTTCTTCGAGAAAAAAATGCTTAGTCAAACTTGTGCGTGAAGTTTTAAATTAATCCGTGAAACTATATTGTTAAAAGAAAAGAATTACGACAGATTTAGTTCTTTATTCGTGAAAATAAATCCCCATTTTAACCCCCAACCCCTTAACCCGCCTCGTACCCCACAGGACGCTGCATCACAGCAATGGGGAAGAAGTTTCACCCGGAGCATTTCGTCTGCGCATTCTGCCTCAAACAACTCAACAAGGGAACCTTCAAGGAGCAGAACGACAAGCCGTATTGCCATCAATGCTTCACCAAGTTATTCGGCCTTCCCAACAATGGGTGATCCCCCATTGGTAGTCCCACTGAACTGATAATCCATTATGTTAATCAGTTTTTTACGATTTTTTATTGTTTCTACCGTATTATAAACCTGTGTAAAAACCCGCCCCTGCATAATTTTTTTTTCTCCGAATTAACAATTCAAACAGTAGAGCGTAGTTATTTATTTGTAAATTATTAATTTTGATGTTTTTCCTTTGCACACCACAGTCTAGGTGCCGGGACCAATCAATTGTACAAACCCGCAGTGTATGGGGTGATCATGTATTATTTGCTTAATTAACCATAATAAACCAAAACCTGCTTTGCATCTTGTTGTAATGATCAAGTCAAAAACAAACTGTAACAGCACCAGCAGCTTAACTAGCTATTGATACTTCTGGATAAAGATTGGCTTTTAACCCATAAGCTTAACTAAGTCGAAGATCCACACACTCTTAGCTCCTACTACAATATCCATGGATGAAGTGTGGCGGTCTGTACCCATCAGGATATAAATGAACCCCACACCGTAATAGCATTGACTGCTAAGATAGTCTAATGATAACCGTGATAAAGCAAGACTCTTCACACTTAAATTGACTGTTGGTACTCAATGTCCTATCTGTGATTAAAACTGGCTTCACATTTCACCTATCTTTGTCTGACAGATTAGTACGTCGCCTTTCAGCTGAATGTTTGCAGGTTCGAAACTGGTCGCTAGCTAGTCGGTTGTGTCCTTGGGCAAGGTACTTAACGGATATTGCCTGAAACCAGCGGATTATTGGGTTCTAAATTAAAGGGACGTGTGAATCATACATAACACACTATAATAGATCTGGTAACCCAACGGTGGGCGCAGGGCGATTTGACGATTGCCAGTGTGTTAAATCCCTTGGTTTTCCCATTCACAGAGATAAACATCCTATCCAATTGTTTTTGTTAATATAATCAATTAAAAATGCACAAGATTTCTCTTATTACTTATTTTGTATGATTGAGATGGAAGAGAAAGTATTCAATGCGGACATGAAAGTTAAAAACGAAGAAATATGCTAATACAAATCGAAACATAGAAATCATAAAGGTAAATAATCGTCGAGTCGTTCACGTGACTTTTGCTTACTCAGCAATTTTAACTGGAGTGAATTGACAGTGGAATTGAAGTCGGGGTTTGTGTGGAGGTGAAAGTTGCTGTCGTTGGCCTGTGGGTGGGGATAAGTGAGTGAGCACATAACTAGAACGATAAGGTCTTTGGGTAACTACTCGATTTTTAGAATGTGCCTGCCGTATTACTGTAAACCTGGAGCCAGCCTTATTTCTCCAACCCAGCCGTATCTAATGCATTGCCCAAATTAAAAGTCATGGCAAGTTATCAACACACTGTAAATGCTCCAGTGTCTCGACTGTGGGCTTAAATGTATTACTATGCAACTGAGAAAACCATTTTACATTGCTCCAACTCAACAGTATCTAATTATTTTTTCCTTATTTAAATGTCCATACAAAAAATTTAAACAACTCAAACACGTTACAAAAACTCCCAAAACTCGAATCTGAGCACAAGTTCCCACCAGTTGTAACGTCGCTGAAAATCTCCGGCACACGGACCACGGGGATTCCCCTTGTACGACATCAAGGAACATCATCTCCTGCCCCACCCGATCGAACTTCCTCATCACGTCATCTCCGTTCTGATGGATGTCGAACTCGGGGTGGCCGTTCTGGGGATGAAATGGGGATTTTATGTTTCAATAAAGGCAGTAAACTGATAAAACACAGGGACGTTAATACACAGATAACCTTTAGATTATCTCATGTCCACTGTCGGGTTGCTACAGCTATTGTAATGGGTTGTATGTAATAAAACGTTTCATCAGTTTTAGTGCAAACCATAAATTCACTGTGCTCAGGCTATATCCGCTAAAATGGTTGCCGAAGGATGCAACTGACTACTCAGTGGCTACTTTTGATCCCAAAACTTTTCAGCTGTCTGAAGACCACTGTTCTCATGATGCTCTTACCAATAGAGCTAATCAAGTGAAGACGAAAGTTGACGACTACACCCGAAAAGTTCTGACAGAACTCCGGATAACCCTATTCACCCACCTCTGCCTCCAAAAAAGGTGTGATGGAGTCTTCCCACTCCAGCACCCGTTGAGACAGATCTGTCTCGTGCCGATGTAGTTTCGCCGACGTGTAAAACTTTTCCACATGGTGTCGCACAAGATCCTCATAACTTTCAATGGAATCGATACAACTTTGGATCGCGTCGTTTTGTACCGGGGGAGCGCCTGAATGGGGGAAGAGAAGGGGTGAAGTGATGTCTAATTATCTAGCTTAATTAAGTTAATGTCTACAACACCCTTTTTCTCGTTAAACCATGTGTATTTACTGACATGTCTTCACTACTGTTTAACTATACTATTTTATCCTGATCCTTTTTTGTGCTTTTTTCTTTAATTTTAACTGTGCTATTCTTCATTAATGTAATAATGGAGCGAAAAAATAAACTGAACTGAACTAGTGGTATTCATACACAGTAATATCTTCAACAACTTGGGCAGATGGTGTCTTGTGATACCTGTGGACAAACCCTTGCATTTCATTTTTCACTCACAAACAAGTCTGGCTTTCCACCAAAGATGATATAAATTAACGATCCACACTCTGTTACAAATACAGAAACTCGACTGAAGGCATGGGGTAACTTGCGGACGTTTAAATAACTGCGGACTTACTTTCTTTGTTCTGTTCAACATCCATTATGAGATCATCAATGGGTAATGAATGATCATCTATGACATCATAATCATTATCATCATCAGCATTGTCTTCAGGAATAAAGACCTCATCAACTGGTTCATTGAATTCTGAGAATCAGTTGTTTTTAATTAAAATTAGAATTGGATATTTTCAAGAAAATTTACCAATTCTTCGATTTTTATCTTTCTTTGGTGGGTGGTCGCGGCGTAGCTGTGGGTGAGATGGGTAATTTAGGGGGTCAGAAGGTGATTACTACAACTCGCAGATGCTACGACATGGATAATTGTCAGATTAACTGGTGGTAAAAAGCTAGTATTTCAAGATATTACTGTATGTTGTATTTGATATCCGACATATATTTAGTTAATAAATTATCGCATTTGAATCCACTGGATTAAGACAACTTCCATTTAATGACTTGGTCACAGACACAACTGGGCAGAAAGTGGTCAGGGTAAAATTCAAATCAGTAATGTCATAACCTATTGACCATCAATCTTCAGTGGTTGAACCCTAAAGCCCATTTTACCAAGCACCTTGTTAATCTTATTTTAGTTTTATACACATAACCCAACGTGTTAGTGTTGGGGGAAATCAACTTCAAACATTTGCTAGAAAACTCCATCAATTCCCAAAAACCCACAAACTCACCGTCTTCCAAATCCCAAATCTCCGTTTTCTCTCAATTTCTTCAGCTTTCGATGTTTTGCCCCAGATTTTTGTGTCTGAAAAATTAATAGGAAAATCTTAAATCGCTATATGTATGTACGTTAGAGATCTTTCTAACTTTAATATCACATTTGTTGCAAAATCAGGTTTATGACAATTTTGGTAAATAGGAAGAAACTGAAATTGAAACGAGGTTATCAAAAATAACCCGGAAACTCCAATGTTATTTATAGGCCTACAGATGCTTATATGTTAGTTGTCAATGGCATAAATTTTCTATAAATATCTACAGCAAGCCACTATTTCTTTACCCCAGTCGTATTTAATGAATCATTCAAATTAAAAGTCTTGTTTGATTATCAACACACTTTTAATTGTTCAAGTATTTCTTTGTGAGCATTTCTTAATCCCAATATTTCTGATTTTGTTTTTCTCAGCAGTACATTATTTGTTTCTAATTGACGAGAATCCTTTAAATTTTTAATGACCAGGTTGAAGAGGTAAGTTAATTAAATACAGGAAAACATGATGCCACACAAAAAAAAAACCTACTGATGTCATCGATGAAGTCACTCAGCAACATGATGTCATTATCGGCCCGACAACCACCACGTTTTCTCTTGTTCGTGTTCTGAACACTTGGTGGCAGACGGGAGGTGTTCCCCTTCTTGAAGGGTTTGGGTTGCCATAGCGACTCGGCGCAAACAGAATGGGGGTCCAACATTGGTGGGGGTTCGGGTGAATTCTCTTCTACAGTCTCAGCCTAGATCAGAATCAAAGTTGGAATTTCCACCATTGTAACTGGGTTGTAAGGTTATTTATTCCTGGGTTGAGAAAATATAATATGGGGCATTTTAACACTGTTTTTATTGGAATACATGTTCACATCCAAGTTAAAAACCGTATTACAGAGTGCCCTGCCTTTGACAAACATAAAAATTCCACTCAATTTGAGCAAGGTATGGTTTCGTGTAACTAGCTAGCAGCTTTTTCGATTCCACAACCTTTCAACTGCTGGGTCAATGTATTACCATAGAACTAACAGTATGGGCTTATGTATATTTACCTCAACTACATTTGTCGTTTGCCTCTGTCGCTGCCGTAGTTGACGTATTTCAACCTGAAAATAGATCATATTTTGTAAAAAAAACTTTTCTTGATATGCTATCGTTTCTACATATCGTTGATTGTTGAATCTATATTGGCAGATGTGCCCAATTTGGTCTTTAAGATCAATCGCTGTATTTGTTTTACTTTGACATACGGGTAAATAGGATCAGAGTATAGGTAGATAAGACTTGATTCTTAGAATTTTACAGAATCAGTCATTTTTGAGTTTTAGAAATATATATTCCTCAAAAGTGAAGTTTTATCTACCTATACATCCTTTTAAAAGTTTCTCATATTAATTTTATTTTAAAAACAGAATGAATGATTACGATTTGAAAAGTTTAAGTAAAAATAATCACTGACCGTTTCTTCTATGACATCATTGTTTGATTGTTGTTCTACTGTGACATCATCGGGTACATTATCAAAATTATGTACATCATCATTGTCACTATGACAACCATCATCTTCCATTGTCACATCATTTAATACAATATGATCACCAGAAGGAGCTAAAAACAGATGGAATTTAATAATAAATTTAGATGAATTAAAATGGCAGATTTAACACTGAGTTCAGAAATTTATGGATTAAATTCTATGGATTAAAAGCAAAAAATATATAAATTAAAAATGTAGGCAAAGGGACTTAATCTTCTGTAACTTTAATTTCAAATGGATTATGATTCGATAAGTAGATTTTCATATCTCGCCTCTTCAATACTGCTTACGACTGCTAGTGATCCAAGTTTACACACCAGTACCAGGAATGTAGACTTAAAATTACCAATTTTCCCGATAATGGTTTTCATTAACATAAAATACAACTTGAGTTTTGTCGATTTTGCTTTAATTATTCTTTAATCGGTAAAAGCATTGGCGGTCTACACGCAGCCCAGCGGTTGTAAAATCAAACTGCAATAGCTTTAGTGATCCGACAGTGGGCAGAAGGAAATCTGATGATTGCCCTTGTAATAACACTTTCTTATGTATTTTATCGGTGATCTAATGATTTCCAGTGTGACTCTTCGTTTACTTATTCTATGGGGTTAAACACTATCCTATCGAATTGTTCCACAAATCCATGCAATACAGCTCAAATAACTAACCAGTATGGTGGATTTGATTGGTTTGCAGATATGGTTGTTCTAACAGAACACAACCATCCAACATTGGTGTGGCTTGGTTGGACCAGAAGTCGTTGTAATAGTTGAATATTTCCCCTCGTGCGCTGTGTGATGTCATAATTATGATTGTTTTGTTCATAAAACATTGTTTACCAAAAGCAGACTCATTAAAAACATGGAAACATTGACAGCAACTAAATGGATTTGTAATTTTTGTAAAATTTACATCTTATAATAAAAAACAATTTTACAATCAAAAATGAACTAAGTGTGCCAACCATGTGATAACCACCAATATTTTTAATTGTAACACCAACCAATATATATTTAATCCAAAAAACAAAATGGTTACTTAGAAAAGCATATCTATAGATACTCTGACACATACGAAGCAATATCCAATTTAAGAAATTTAGATTCTGAGTAATTGCAAGGAAAGATATCTGAAAGATGATTTACCGAGAAATGGGGAAGCTATTTTAGATTAGACAACTATCGTTATATTTTCATTAGCAAATCCCTAAGTGATACAATTCAATGTACAAACAACATTATAAACAGGAATTAAACATTTAGAAGTGGATACAATATAAGTACATACACTCACTTGACAAAGGGTGTTCCCCTGTTATCCATGTCAGGACCCCCTAACAAAGTCAAACCCATGGGTAACAATGTGGCTTCCTCGGTTTGGGTTAGGGGTTTCGGAGCCAAGGTTAGATTGTTCAAGTTGAGGAACTGAAAGGTTTAAAATAAGATTAGGGATTTTTAGGGTTGGGGGTTATTGGTTTAGACTGTGAGCATTGGGTGATGTGTGATACCCCTAGATAAAGCCCAGCTTGCCACCTACAAGGATATGAACCAACCACCACATATTTTGATTGCTTTAACAACTCTAAGGTGGACACAAGCTATGTTACAATACCCATAAATAAAGCCGGCTTCCAACCCTTAAGATTAGAACCTAAGAACCAACCATCCCTACCTTGTAATAGCTCCAGCATGGTATGGGGCTTCTTCGATAACATTGTATAAAGCTTTTTTATGGAAAAAATTGATATAAATAAACAAACCATTATTCACTGTAATAGATCCAGGAGACCAGGAGTACAACTATTAACAAAATATGGGCAATGACCAACAACCACCTTATCATCTTGGTCGGTGTAATTCCGAGGCTCATTGGAAGATTCCACCTCCGTATCATCCTGTCCTCCTCTTCTGTGTGATGCATTTTAAAATGAGTGTGGAAGGTAGAATGTAATATCTCCGATAACCCAAATGGGCTCAAGGAATCTAACCATAACCCTTGTCGATGTTATAAAAATTTTCTTTTACACAGAGGTAAATATGAAATGTTCTATTCAATCTGTTGTAAGAATACCTCTTAGTTGTGTAACCTCTTATATTATAGCATATGCAGAGCTCGCGTTGTAGGAAAAAAAACTATGATTATTTTCGCTTTTTTAAATTTGTAAGATACTTGCATGGAAGAGTTTCATTATACATTTAAATTTCCTAATTCGTACAAAATGGAGCTAATCAATCAAAAAAACAAACACAAACTAACTTGTTGTTTTTAACCATCTCCAAAGTCTGGTGGACCAATGAATGGAGATGGTCCACTTTACGACTCCACACACAAGCTGTTCCTTGGATCATGAATGAGGCTTCTGCAAAGTTGACTGTCGTTTTGCCGTTGTCGAACGAAAACATCATTTTATCCAACTGAGGGAAAGGTAGTCCATTTTAGTATCAGTTAAAAAAATCATGATTTATTTAAGTATTTTTTTATAAATACTGTGTACTCATAATGTTTTTTGCCAATGGCATTTTCTTAATGGTTGAAAGCAATCGCCTGAAAATCTGCTATTTTCAGAATCACAGAGATGAAAGTTTGTTTTATTTAATTTACTTGGTAAATTTTATTTGGTCTTCAATTGGCGCTTTTTGACATTTTATAACTGTTTTTAGAAACCTATAATTTAAAGCACCCTGTTTAAACAACATTTTTTCGTCATTAATGTGCACATACTATAGATACTTTTTGCAGTACTGGCTAGGGGTTAAACAACAACAATATTTAGCATTTAGAATTAAAGGGGTTTTGTTTCAGAGTATGTATTCAAATCTACACGTACGGAGCTTTGACCCTTTAGAAGCGAGATTACTTTGGTGCAAATTATGCAGTTTAACCAGGTATTCTCTGTAGTGCTCTTGCACCTTGGTGTTAACAAAAAACATTTTTTGTTACAAAAAAAACATAATAAAAAAAAATTGGGGAAGTTTTACCCCAAAATTATACCAAAGCAGTCATAAACTTCTTGGAATTTGAAAAGATAATAAAAAAATTTTATTTAATAACTTCAAATGCAAAGGTATGTTTATTTTTGCTGTTTTTAAAAGATATATCATAAAGCTTTTCAAAGAGACTTTAACTTTTTCGAAAAGAAATCTAGAATTTTTATATTTTGAATGGGCACACTTATGTCAAAATGACCAAATGTGGTCATCTTGTTTCTAAGGAGTTAGACCAAAAGCTTCATCTATAATGTGGGCTGAGCAATAGATGCTTACCTATGATTGCCTTAAATTTTTACAATTAAATAATCCAACACAGTGGATGAAAGTGAAATTACACCTAAGCGATCCTTGTATTAATGGGTTATGACCAAGTGACCCTCACCTCCGTAAGGTAATCCTCTAACACATTGGCGATATCGATTTGCCAATTCTTCGTCAAATCCTTTATAGGATGGAGCAAGAAGTCATATTTTTGATGGGTATCTACCATTGTGATGTCACAATTGGTGTTCTTTGGTTACAAAAAAATTTAATTCGACTCACACTCCAAACTGAAACAAAGTTAAAAAGCATTCAACCACGATTAGAACATGCAATTATGTTGTCATAAAAGATCGTGTGAACCTATAATTGGGCACTTAGCTACTTTGCTACACAAACAGCATTTGTAAATATGTTTTAATGGTAAGCTAACGAAATTTTTAACATTGCTTAAGTTAGACATATAACTTAGTGACGGTTGCACAGTGCTTACCAGGTATTGTTTAACTACAGATAAATCTTTACCATAAATGTTTCAAAACCTTTGATTTTAACAAACATTAGAAATCTTTTGTGGCTACGTTGTAAGAGATATTACATCATATAATGCAATTGATATTAAATACTTGGGGAGTTTTTGTAATCCAAACATTACCAGCCTATCACGGTTATGCATATGTCAGCGATAGAATGTAATTGAGTGTACTTGGGTACACTAGTATAGCATGGTATTTAATGTATACAGCATAGGCTTGCTACACACAGCGCAAGTTTGATCACTGGGTCATTGTGGATAACTGGTATAACACATTTCTCTCTTCATCGTTTAAATGCGACACAAAATGATTATTATGAGTTTCACTAGACGCGAAACCGCTCACAAGCGCCGATATAAAATCTCGTAAATTAATCTGATTAATAGGGTCACTTGTCACTTCAGAGTCATCGTCATCAAAATCACTTTCACTGTCAACTCCAATGACAGAATTCTCGTTCAGGAGATCAGATAAAGTCTGACGACCATCATCGGCATCATTCTCACTCTCATCACCAGAGTCTTCCTCCCATTCGAAGAAATCTTTCTCCTTCATGCTCGACTCGAACTGACTCTGCAGCTCGTTTAACAAAAGTTTATAAATCTTGACCAGTAGAGGGGTCATTGTCCATTTTTCCGGTTCTTTTGCAGTTTTCGAGCGAGTCCTTATACCTTCGGAGAAAATTCGATCACCCTTGACGTTTATGCTCATTAGGCGCGCATCATTCGAAGCGATGCCATATTCCAGAATCTTTGACAACGCAACCGTGCTCACTTTGCGGTCGTAACTTCCATAAAACATGGTCTGCTTATCGCACCACTCTGACATCACGTAATGCAAAGCGCTCTCAGCGGAAGTACATGGCAAAGATGACAGGAATGAGACAACTGATTCAGTCCTCGAGTTAAACAAATGAGCAAATATCAGCAGCAAGGATTGTGCAACTGTTAATGTTTTCGAATGTTCCAGTTTAAGGAGAACGGAGCTTAATATTTCCTCCACGTTCCCATTCGATAACCGATCTCCAGCTTTGCCCAAGAACAAAGAGACCAACCGGCCAGCAAACGATGCGCTGTGTTCTGTCAGCTTCGGACTTAACAGGAGCGAAATAAGCTGCATGATGTAGAAAGCGCCGCCATTGCCATCAGCATCAGCCCAAATCAACAACTGATCCAATGCAACTGAAATATAAGCTCTGGTACACTCACCTGCATTTTGTAAGATTGCGTTGTCATCGCTCTTTACTGCACATTTTACCATGGCAGGGAATGCTAAGTTAATAAATGGCGTCTCGAGTGGCTGCTTCATCTTCCGAACAATATTCCCAAGAATCTCGATCGCCATAGCTACCAGCCCTGGGGTGACTTTATCAGCAGGGGCATTGAAAATGCTGATGAGGGTTGGCAGAAGCTTCTCCTGTAATTGCTGGTTGCAAGTTCCATGTGAAGCCAACTCTGTGAGAAGATCCGAAGCCAGGGAAGCCACCAATGGATCGTTGCTGTACTTCAGGAACACAGCTATACCAATGGGAATTACCCTATCCTGATACTGAGTTGTGATCTCTGTGTTGATCGACAGAACAACCCTGATTGTTTCAAGCACAAGTGCTAACACTTCAATGGAAGCTTGGGTTACGATGTTTAACAACCCGTTTAGCAAAGCCGATAAATATGGATTCAGCAGTTGCACCAGATCTGTTTGGGATAAATGGTCACAGTACGCGAACACTGCTCTCACAGCTGATATCCTGATTACTGCTGAGTGGGATTCATCCAGGCCATGGACAGTTGCTTCAAGGAATTTCATTAAAGTATCTCGAGGCATTACTTTCGAAAACCTGCTAGCTACCCAGAGTGCGCGTCCCGCTAACAGGTCGGCGGAGTTCAAATTATTAAATACGACCTGAGTTACGAAGGAGTTGATGTCAAATTGAACATACGACCTCTCTAGCGCCTCCAACACTAAACTCTGCACCGATCCGATCGCCAGGTAACAAGCTTCATGGATTTTCCACCAGTTTTGGTCTCCGTTGTTCTGTTTAACTTGAGCCTCGGATAAATGTCGCTGAATTGCAATTATAAGCCCAGAGGAGCTTTCCTTCTTAAAGTCTCTGCAACAAGCAAGGAACAGATCTTGAGCTGAAATTCGGATGCTGAATGAAAACGTTTCTTCATCCTCATCTTCCACGAATTGATCCGGATTCTGCATCCAAATCTGACTTTGTTCCTCGGTGACTTGCATATACATTATGAGGTAATAAATCAACTCGTCCAAAGATTTTTTCACAACTTTCCGGAATTTATGAGAGTCCAGCAAACTCTCAATGAAGTCGAATATCGAATATACCAAACTTCCAAAACTGAGTAGTTCCCCATCCGAATCTGTTGCTGTTTCCAAATCCTCCTCTGAACAATTTACGTCTTTCCTGACATAATATTCTGCCCCATTGATCAATTCCTGCCACACGGTAGTAAGCACAAGCGGTACAGTTTCACCCATCTGCTTTGGTACGTTTCGAACCAAATTTATCAACGTTTTTAAAATGTCCTTTTTAAGGCCAAAATCTGAAGTTGGACCATTTGCAGTCTGCAGCGCTTTAGTCAAAGCTTGGGTCAGTTCGGATATAAAATTAGGGGTCAAGATATTGTTGATCATACCCATGTCACCCATTGTATGTATCATGCAAATACAAGTGTTGAATATCTCCACTGC
Organism: Ciona savignyi; assembly: GCA_000149265.1. Lineage (NCBI taxonomy): Eukaryota > Metazoa > Chordata > Ascidiacea > Phlebobranchia > Cionidae > Ciona > Ciona savignyi. Next base: position 238,739 of record CH001811.1, on the reverse strand, counting down.
ACGAGACCTTGTGCGAATACTAAAATGGTCTTGTTGAACAAATATTTTCAGCAACTCTGGCAAAATAACGGGTGCAATATGGGGTATCTGTGTGTCTGTCAACTCTCGACAGAATTCGGTTAAAACCCTCATAGCCCCGTGCACTAAGTCAGGTTCGCCGCTCCGAATGGTTTGTATAAGTTGGGAGCATAATTGGGGCCACTCATCTGGCCAGTCCCAGTGAGCTATGGCAGAAATGGCGTAAGCAATACTGGAGCGGATTTTACTGTTTCCATCGCCTAACCCACGGGGCAGAATTTCCCTGATTAGTGATTTTGCTTCAGGGCTTGTTTCAGGAGGTTGAAACTTATCTGCTAGTTTGATCCAATGGATTTCAACATAATGTTTCAGAATCAATGAAGATAATTGACGGACAGCTAAACTGTGTTCCGTGTTTACTGTTATCTCCGCTAATAAAACGCCAAACTCGTTAAGTGCCTCTAGACTTTTGATTTGGCTCTCGGCGGCCGTCCTGGTGCCATGATCCGGCGCTAGAAGAGCACCAAGCAGTTCTAACACATGTGCTCGTAAATTTTCCTTGCTGGTCGTCTGCGCGGACATTTTACAGCAGTTTAACGAAGCCAATATGTTTAAACGACGGTTAAATCAAACTAACCCGTTATCTGTATTACATAAAATTAATTTTAAGCATAAAATTTTAATTTTAAGCCTAAATGTTAGCAAAAAAACGAAGAAATATAATTCCAAACATATTCCAAGAGAGTTCAATGAAGCATAACAATTTTTTCCCGCGAACACTCGATTACATAAACATAGTATAAAATGATATATTTGAATGTATATGCGCAGCAGTTACAGGAAAGGATTACGGCGTGGCAGTTGTATCCTCGGTGTATGTCATTCAAATTATTAAAAACGCAGACCATTTTGGGGGGTTATGTTATCTTAAATGATTTGATATTGAAGTTAAGGGTTTTAAAAGAAAAAGTAATTTTTTGCTGAGCGATGTTCTTTTACGCTGAACAACTGTTTGTTATTGTTTAGCGTGCAGTCAAAGGTCAACCCATTTATACAACCGCAGTTTTTAACAGCGACGTATTTTCTTTGTTTTAACGTGATTTATTGGCAAAGTTATTGTTTAACTGGCGAATAAAATTCGTACGGTATTCAGTAATACGACTGGTTAATGAGTTACCGGCAAACAGCCAAAGTACAAGCAACGTTGATTTATGCTAAATGCGAATAAGGCCGACTAGAGCTTTAAGGTACGGCGTGTTTTATTTTAGTGAGATGTATTTTAATGTGTGTTCTGCTGTTTTTTAGTGTAAAAAATTATTAAGATATTAGCTGTAACTATGTTTTACAAGTTAAATGTATACCCTGACTATATTTGTGTGCGTATTGTCACCAACCGCATTTAATACAACCTCATGTATTGTATTATAATCGTGGACTGTAAACTTATTATCCACGTGTTAAATAACAACTATTACTTAGAATCATTCAAGAATCATTTCCAAGATATTACTTAAATAACAACTATTTTTTATTAAGCAAAGCTAGCACAGCAAATTTGTGACACGTTGTCTTTAATGATCACTATTGTTTATGAACAATTTAATTCAGTTTAGCGTGCGCATATAATAAATAGTAAACTTGTTTCATTAAGTAAGCATAATCAACTAAAACATTTTACCATTAGCAATGCTTATAATAAAGGCGTTTAAGGATATGTGTTGTGCAGTCTGGTCTTGTTGCAGGAACAGGAAATTGCTAATTTATTTCCCTGTTTAGTGCATCTAAATTGTTATTTTGCTTGCAGGTTGTTCTACTATACGGTGACCAACCGTGATAATTTAAGAATGGCAAGAAATTTGGTGGGGTATGGTGTGTTCGCCGCTTTTGCTTACACCTATGTATGCTCAAGTCTTCCAGTGGTTGCGGTCGCAGTGTTTGCCTTGTACTCCTTATTGGGGGGTTGGCAGTTTGCTAATGTCTTCATGAAAACAATTGGAAGAGACCTAAAGTAGGATGATATATATAAGTTTATTCATTTTGTTGGTGTTTATTTTTAGTTTAGTTTTAGTTTTCTATCCTTTATTACACTAAAGAAGTGTAGCCGTTATGTAAGAAAAATAAGTCTATTCAAAAAGTAATTATCATAATATTTAGTTTTAATGCTAAATGAATGTTGCTAAGTATACTAATAAATTAGTATCTTTTTAAATATTAAACAGAAGTTGATTGAAACAACCAGAACCTTTAATTGTAATCAATTTGAAATTTAAAATAGTAAATGGAATTTAAGGACATAAGAAGTGTAAACTATTGAATAATATAATATTGCATTTGCTTCTCTGTGATGTACGGATTCTTAGAAATATAATTGAATGACCCTAAACCAGACCCAATCATTCTTCTGTATGCTTACAGCTTAGTAGATTATAAAGACAGATTTATGTTGAGTGCCGGTATTACAAAGGGGTTTGGTTTGAAAGGGGTTTTGTCTGAACTCGCCCATTTCTAGTTATTTCATTAAGTGCTTAGTTAGGAGTAGGCCTATAAAGAAAGCAACCCAAACCCTTACTTTCCAATTTTACCACTGGCACCCCGAATATAATAAAATTTATGTTTATTGTTCGAATATCTGACTTCGCTATTGATTAAAGAAAACATTTTTGGCAAATGCTATCGCAGTCGTTCTTTTTGTGGATATCCAAGAATTTCACCTCTAAAGACACAGTACGAATGCCCACGTCCATCTTGATAATTTACCCCTAATAAAACAAATTTACACTTATCCCGCATCAATACCCGACTTACACCCCCTTAACCATTTTATCACCCACCACAGAGGAGCATGGGCTCTCATCAAGTTCAAGATCGTATTGAGTAAAAATGTCAAGCACCACCGAACCATTGGTCGAATATTCGACGACGTGATGCGATGCCACCCAAAGAAGGTTGCGGTACAGTGGGAGGACGTGGCATGGACTTTCCATGATCTCTATGAATATGCTAATGCTGTTGGCAATTACTTCCAGTAAGCGGATTTTATAAGTTTTTTTTTAAATAAAACATGGTTTTTATTTTTTATTGAAAAAGTTTACTAAAATCTTTCATTACTTTCATTAAAATACACTAAAATTTAAATATTCACCAGTTATTTTTTATCAGGTAGAATATTATGTGTGATGAACCCATTACATTCGAATATTTGTTTAAATAATATAGATCGTCTGTTTACATTAATGTAAAAAATTGCATCAAAAATGTATCATCCAGTGAACAAGGCTTCAAGCACAGGGACGTGGTTGCGATATTCGCCGACAATCGGCCGGAATACATCGCGTTGTGGCTCGGATTGTCGAAGATCGGAGTCACTGCTGCGTTGATCAACTTCAACCTCCGTGAGGATGCTCTCGCTCATTGTTTCAATATCTCACTCTGCAAGGGAGTCATCTATGCGGGGCATCTTGGTGGTGGTATGTTTTTCTTCGAAATAACTTAGAAATAATATTTTGCACTATTAGATATAATATTTTGCAATCTTTACTGTAAAATTAAACCTTATTTTTTATTATAATTAAAAGTCTTTTATAATAAAAGCATTTTTAAGGCCCATTTAGAATTTTTACATAGTAAATAATACAATTGTATTGATAAAATACTGAAATGTTTTCTTTACATTTAATGAAGCATATAAAACCAGTATGGCTGCTTTAATATTTAGAGGGCCATTGATCAATATGTGTAAACAGTTGATACATGCCTTTGCTAACAAGATTGAAATATTCATTAAATGCTCTTTTTGCACATATTTTTAGGAAACAAATAATTTTTTTGGTATTCTTACATTATTATTTAAAATCTACTGGGTACTCTTACTAACTATTTATCAATTTTTTATTTTGACAACTATAAAAGTAGTCGACCACATTGGGCCCAGTGTATTAACTATCAAGTATGAATTATAATTATCTGTTGTAGGCGCAGAAATGTTTCATAATTTTGTAGAGTGTGCAATGTACATATAAAAAAGGCTATGGAACAGGGGGGGGGGTATTATCTAATTTTTAAACATAACTGATGATAGGGGTTTTGTGAGGGCTGCCAGAGGTGTGCTTTTTTCATTTAATTATAATTTGCTCCTCTAATTTTCCTTGTACATTTCACCTGTAACTTTAACCTAATGGTTTCTATTCCAGCTGTGAAGCATGTGGAATCAGAATTAAAACACGGCCCCAAGTATTACGTGGTTTGTGAGGATGAATCGAACAGCGGTCCATCCAGCAGCGTTGGCATCGACTGTGTGTTCAAGTCCGGATTACGCTTACCACCCCCCGAGCCAGCTAACGTTTCCTACTTCGACAAACTCATGTTCATCTACACATCGGGCACCACCGGGTTGCCGAAAGCAGCAGTTATATCCCATAGCAGGTGGATTAGGGGTGTCATGACTTGGTGAAACATTTCTTTTTGCAGGGTCGGGTTGACGTGCTGTAACTTTCTTCTGTAGCAACTAGGCATGCATAGCATATAAATGTATAATAATAATTTTGTGATCCCATTTAGAGATATTAATTACGGAACCAAATTCTTATTCCGGTGTAAAGGCAGATGAAAGTAGCTTTGTTATAAATGTCCTTACAATATGTCATTATAAGTGTATGTATTGGGAAATTATTATTGAGGTACGGTTTGCATTCCAGTTTGAAGGTGTCTAGATTGAGATGTTTTATAATGTTCCTAAATGTGCAGGATTTTTGTACATTAAGAAACGTTGATCATAATTCAATGTAGACTCCATTGTCAGGCTGTGCTAATTGTTGTGGTGTAGTTGAACTTTGGAATCCCTTTATGTTTAAATTGCCAATTCCCACAACAATACTTTATACCAAGTCATGTCTACAATGTGCATTATCATCGTGTGTACCCTTGGCTCACTTGGCTCATCATTTCTAACTTCTTCTAAACCCTTTGATGTCTGGCTGAAATGTTTTAGTTAATTTCAATTACTAAGCACAAGGCAAAGGCAATTGCAAATTCTTATAGGGAAAATAACCCCTCAAAGCTCCTAAACTAATAAAATTAAGTTGGAAAATGTGGAGTTAATCAAATTCAACACAACCTCTTGTCCCTGTATAAATTCTTCCCCCATGTATAAATGTGGATTTCCTAACCTCTCCAAGGAAAATCTTAAGCAACCATTGAGGCATAGACGTTTTATTTGTTCAGAGCTTGTGAATGGTGTGGTCGTGACATTTTGTCATGGTCATGGCAGTTTAACAATAAGAAAAGAATGACATCACACCGATTATTGACACTGTTGCCACGTCCAAGTAACATCTGTTCAAATTTAACAAATCCATGATTGTTCTTTACAAATGTTATATCTAAATCAGAATTTTATTAAAAAAAATCTAAATTTTTCGAAACGTTGTCCCAGGTTCTTCTACATGTGCACTATGATTGTTCTTTACAAATGTTATATATCTAAATCAGAATTTTAATAAAAAATCTAATTTTCCCTAAACGTTGTCCCAGGTTCTTCTACATGTGCACTATGTCCAACTACTTGGTGGGATATACGTCCAAGGACAATGTCTATTGTTCCCTACCATTGTACCATTCGAACGGCGGCATAGTGGGGTTGGGGCAGATGTTGTGTCACGGAGTGGGCTTCACCATTCGCAGCAAGTTCTCAGCGAGCAGATTCTGGACGGATTGCAAGCGATACAATTGCACGGTCCGTACATTACTTCTGTAAAATAAAAGAATCAAGGTTTCTATTCTACATATTACAGATGTAATAGAATCGATTTTGGAATAATAGAATACAATTTGATTTGCACAATGACATCTCAACATTTGTCCCATTATGGCATTAAATAAACCTCAAATATATCTTTGCTAATCAGATGTAAAGAGGTTAAAACTGGGCGGTAGGTTTAAACATTAACACAAAGTTGATATTATTTTCCATGACAAGTATAATGTGCTTGAAAACTGCATTGTGCATATCAAACAATTAAAATAAAATTGATTTATTACGCCTCGATTTTACTTTATCAGGGTATAAATTATTGCATTATATGCTAAAGTATTTTATTTCAAAAAAAGAAATTAAATAAAATTCTTTTAAAATAAACACAATGAAACATGCCGACCTATAGTAACCTGTTACAGCATATGGTATCATGGTGTCAGACATAGAGGAAATAAATGTTTATATTGGTAGTATATAAACAAAGATGTAAATATTACGGTTTAAACCACGCTAGCTGTGGAGCGTCATAGACCGTTTAGTGTTTTGACAACATTTGAACTGATCTGGTCTGTTTAATATAAAAAAAGCTTTGTTTTTTTACTCGGATCACTGTAAAAATATCATATAAACCAAAGTTCATTGAAATTTATTTGTTTCAATTTTCAAACTTCTCTAAATCAACAAATTTAACACAATTTTTTTTCTCTGGGCCAGGTATTTACTGTTAATTTACTATTAATATTTAATAAATTTTATATTACCTTTACCAATCTTGAAATTTATATTTTTTCTTGTTCAAATTTTTAAACTTCCCCAAATCAACAAATTTAAAACAATTTTTTTTTCGATATATACTTATAATTAATTATTAATATTTAAAAAAAATTCATATTAAATTGACAAATCTTGAAATTTCTATTTTTCATTATTTAAAAATTTCATATTACCTTGACCAATCTTTAAATCTTCACACAGGCGATACTTTACATCGGCGAGATATGTCGCTATCTACTTTCACAACCTGCACGAGTATCAGATCGGGATCATAACGTGAGAATCGCCAGCGGGAACGGATTGAGACCTGAGATTTGGACCCAGTTTGTGCAAAGGTGGGTGAGAATGAAGTTTCAGGGTTGCTAATTGACGCATATATCACTGGGGAAAATTAATCAAGTTTTACTGTGGACAAGTATTCAATGGGACTGTGTAGGTTAAATGTGTGTGAGTTGCATCACCCATTTGAAACCTTCTTGACCTCTTTCTACTCTTAATCGCAGATTCAACATTGGAAAAGTTGCCGAGTTCTATGGTGCTACTGAGGGGAATGCAAACCTCATGAATACGGAGAACGTGACCGGGTCGGTTGGGTTCATCTCTGTGATTGCCCCACGTAAGTGCTGGGGGCTTGTTAAGAGGGGAATATGGTAGTGGGGGTAGTATACTGGGGTCGAGAGTAATTATTTGTTTCTTGTATGACTTTGGTGGGCTTGTATCTTTATGTTTGGGTTTGAAGCATACGTTTGGTTTGTTTTATATTCAGGGGCAGTATTTTTCAATATCCTTCTCAAATTTCAGTGCTAAATATATCAACTTACTTTTCTTTTCTATTTAGGTATTTACCCAGTTATGCTGCTAAAAGTTGATGATGACCAAGAATTGGTTCGAGATCAAAATGGACTTTGTGTCAAGTGCAAACCAGGTATAACCATTTTATATTCATAGAAAATACATATGCTTTAAATTGCTGAAGGTGTCTTATAAAACCAATGGATAAAGCTTCTTTTACTACGCATGAGAATATAATGAATCAATCGTGTATCATAATACCCGTAAATAAAGCCTGGCTTCACACTCTTGAGGTTATATAATAAATCAACCATTTAAACAAGCTAATAGCTTCTCCAACTCGACTGGGACATAGGATATTAAGAACTATGCAATTCCAGGTGAGTTCGGAATGCTGGTTGGTAAGATCATCAAGAACAGTCTGACGCAGAGATTCGACGGATACGCTGACAAGGAAGCTTCAAAGAAGAAAGTCGCCTACGATGTTTTGCAAAAGGGGGACAGCGTGTTTATGACTGGTGGGTTATGTGGGCTCAGCCTATTGCCGAGGGCACCCATTTAGTGTGGACCTGAGGACCTGGGTTTTTGCTCTAAATAATTATATTGAAAAGTGGTGGTTTGAGTGCAACACAATATCTTCCATAATTATGGGCATGTGGTGTATTACCGAGCACCTGAGCAAGCTATTGTACATTGCTCTAACCCAAAGGTATCTAATGAGTCATCCAAATTGAAAATCTGGTTCGAATTGCCTATGTATTATAATAGCTCCTACCATTTGAACTATTGACATGAGGTTTAGTTTTGTGCAACTGAGCAAGTAACTTTATATTACTCTTCAACTCAGTGGTATACAATGGGTCATCCAAATTAAAATCTCTCATTATCCCCACTTCTATAGCCTCAGCTTCTCGACTGTGGGCATAAGGTGCATGCACCTTAGCAAGCAGCTTTACATTACTATAACCCAGTAGTATACAATAAATGTGCAAATGGAAATGGAAAGTCCTTTATGTTTATCCACATTCTAATAGCTACAGCTACATGACTGGTAACAAAGCAAACTTCAAACCAAATCACAGGTGATGTGCTGTCCATGGACAAGTATGGTAACATGTACTTCAAGGACCGAACAGGAGACACATTCAGATGGAAGGGAGAGAACGTATCAACGGCAGAATGCGAAGCTGAACTTGGAAAAGTTCTAGGCAACCAACATACTGTGGCTGTCTATGGGGTCTCTATCCCAGGTTGGAACAAATTTGTGGGATAGTGACTGTGGGCTAATATATGCGGTATAAACCAGACTGTAGTTTTGGTCAAGATCACTTAGTTTTAAAACCAAAAATCCATGGCTACACTTTTCCACAAATATCAATCTCCCCATTTTCTGTAGGTTGTTTACTAATTTTGCTTTTGTAAGTCCATAGTATTTTTTACCTTCGCTTATGTTGATTGTCTTTGGACAACATACATCATACTACCTCATAAAAAACACGATCGGATTTTGATATATGTTAATTAGCATCAGATTTCTATTTTGTTTTTGTCCAACTTTTAAACTTAATGGGTTTATCACTAGGTATGTTATCAAATGACACGCTGTGTATAAAGAGCTTGTGTTAATCAATCTGTCAAAGATTAATATTCTGACAGGAAATTTCTGTTTTTCACCTCATTTACCGACAACTGTAGCATGAAATGTTTCCATCTTTTAAAACCCTTTAAAACATCAGGCACTGATGGCAAGGCAGGTATGGCGGCCATATTGGATACAGACGATACAGTGGACCTGGACCAGGTGTACAAGGGAGTCATGAAGTCACTTGCCTCGTATGCAAGACCCATATTCCTGCGCAAGGTCAAACACATGGAGATCACCGGTGGGTTAGATGTTGGGAGATGATCTAGTTTTTTTTATGAAATTGAAAAACAATACTTTTATCACCACACTTGTCTAGTTACCTTATCATGATTTGGCGTTAATAACGTTTGCAAGAAAATATAGTATACAACATGCCCACTGCCGTGATTAAGTAGCTAATGCTCTTTGTTCATTGTGTGATATTAATGATGAACAGATTAATTTATTGCTCACCACTTCATGGATGGAATCCAAAGGAAAAAGAAGTGAACTCACTGTGACACTAATCTCAAACCTACCACCAACCTTACCACAATTTATTTTTATTTTTGCACTTACTTCCTTTTAACTTAATGCATGGCTTTAATGTTAAGTGAAATTAAAAGGAAGTAAGTGTGAAAATTGTGGACAAAGTAAGGTTGTTGGTTGGGTTGAGATCAATGTCAGAGTGAATTTGCTTCATTGTTTGATTTCAGACAAGGATTTAATGTTAAATAAAATAAAAACTTGCGTAAATTGCAATTATAATGCCTATTGACACCAAACCAGGCATTTATTTGTTTGAGTTTAAACAAGGGTTTAATGTTAACTAAAATAAACACTTCGGAAAGATTGCGATTTGCCCATTGACACCCAATTCCCATTAACACACAAACTTGAGTTAAGGCTTTATAATTAATTCAAACAAAAACTTCAGGTTTTTATTTCCATTAACACCCAATTCCACCAGGCACTCACAAGGTGAAGAAAGTGAAACTACGGAGCGAAGGATACAATGTCAACATGGTGTCTGACCCACTTTATTTCCTCGATGTTTCAAACGCCAAATATGTCCCACTCGACGGTGCACTGTACGCTAAAATACAAGAAGGAGGAGTCCGTGTTTAAACCGAATTACTGCTGTGTAAAATGTTAATGATACCTGTGGGTAATTTCTTTTATACGAATATAATTTCTCTCACCACAACACACACTGTAGGACAATTCAATACCCAACTAAGATAGTGCTCTAAGGTAAATTATCTTCTTCAATCCTAAGACTCATTTGTGTAAAGTGTTCGGTTAAATTTATTATGCAATTTAATTGTGTGTCATTTTATTATATTTTTATTTAATTGTGAAGGAATAAATTTTAAATTGTAACATTTTTTGTGCTTTGCCAATCTCTTGACAGATATGTCTTGTCAGCCCTGTATCACCCAGAAGTTATCGAATCGAATGAATTAAAACTTTAACAAATCTTGACTAATGTGATCTGAATACGCATGAATTGATTTTAAATAAAGTTCATGGAGGAATTCGCTAGATAGCTCAAGGATTTGGTAATACTCAATCGAAACCCAACCATTCTTTGTGAACTATATGCATCCAACAAACTAACATAGCTCTAACCCCACGAGATAATTAATCCCCGTTTTTAAAACCCTAGTACCATCAAATTTAACCATGTCCGTTCCAAACTGGTCGTTAGCTAGTCGTCCATGGGCAAGGCACTTAACGGACATTGCCCGAACCCAGCTGATTAAGGGGTTCTACCAAATTGAAGGAATGTTTAAATCGTACACAACTTACTGCAATAGCTCCGGTAACCCGACGATGGGCGCGAGGTGATCTAACGATTGCCCGTGTGATAACCCCTTGTTTTTTTCACTTACTGGGATAGGCCTAAACATGAATATCCTATCCTCACCCCTTCCGTTAACGCTATTAACCACACCCACCAGCAATAACCGTAATCTTTAGCCCTCAACTCACTATCCACATTTCATTACCCACATCCAACTTAAATCATAAACTCTTACTAATGTATTGGATTCAGTATAATATCCAACAACGTAACTACTCCATAACGCAAGCATGCAGCAACTCGCTCGTTGTTCAATCGGCAAATATCCGTCCGGGAATGGGTTAAAAAATTTGCACAATTAATATGTTAGTCTATATTACAAGTCATATAATAGACTATCATATTACCTCATTTTATATTCCTATCCTCAAAATTTAGGTATTGAGTCTAAATGTATGTAAATGTAGGCTACTGAAAATTTAGTTCATTTTGGCATTGTCTGCAAACGAGATTTGTTGTGTTGTTACATCATAATACAAAACTCATAGTCCTGTAACACCAGTCTGAGAATTGAGATTATACGTCAATGTTAATACGCTACCGATGCAGCACAGGTTAATAATTGAAATCAAAATGCAATATTAATTGCTGGAAAATGCAATAACAATGCTATCATTTTAGACTTAAGGCAAGGTTTAGTTGTGCTGTGCGTTATGAGCTGTAAAATGTCTTCCCAGTTATCAGACAATGTTGCAGAAGACGAGTTAGTATTTTCAGAAATAACTCGGGAAAATACAAGTGAAGTAAACGAGCAATTTGAATTGAAAAGAACTATAGGACTAGCAGGCGGTATTGCAGTCATATCAGGGACTATGGTTGGGTCCGGAATTTTTGTCTCCCCTGTCGGTGTCCTATCTGGCGTTAACGGGAGCGTTGGACTTAGCCTGGTGATTTGGGCTGCGTGCGGTGTAATTTCGAGCCTCGCGTCTCTGTGCTACTGCGAACTTGGATCCAGCATTCGAGAATCAGGGGGAGAATACGCCTACCTGAACAAAGCGTACGGGCCGATCGCCGCCTTTATATTTTCGTGGACTTCGAGCGTCGTGACCAGAACGGCAGGCAACGCTGCGACCGCTGTCACATTTGGAAGTTATTTTGTTGAAGCGTTTTTCCCAGGGGGTTGTACGCAGCCGGATGTTATAGTGAAGGTATGAGACCAAATTGTCGAATTTTATACAACAATGCTATGAACCACATTATTTACCCACAATTTTTTATTGTTTCTACAATCACAATCAGCGAGGGAAATATAAAGTTTGAGAATAATTATAGAAATAATGGTTGGATTTCGTTATATAAAGACTGCAGTTTATAAAAGCTAGAGTTTTTTACCAAATGATTGACATTCTATAAATTAAATGCACCGACAGGATGTTTTTTCCATCTCTAATAATTATAGAATTTAGTTTTGTAACGATTTCTGCGACCATGAAACCACCTAAAATATGAGATCATGATGATAAAAGGCACTATTATTTGTTTACATATAGATTTAAACAAATTTAAATGTCCAATCGTAAATCTTTGTTGCAGCTAACGGCTGCCGTTCTTATCCTGACACTTGCAGTTATAAACTACGTGAGCGTTACAGCGTCAGCAAGATTAATGCAGATACTCGCAATTGCTAAGTTCGTCGCAATGGGGGTGATCATTGTTGGCGGATTGGTGCGACTGGGGCAGGGAGACCCGGTCGGGATAAGTAACCTCAGCAACGCCTTTCGCCCTCAAGATTTGGCCGGCCTCGGATTTTCACAAATCGGGTTAGCGTTCTACCAAGGATTGTGGTCGTACGAGGGCTGGAACAATCTAAACTACATAACCGAGGAAGTTAAAAACCCGAAAAAAAATCTCCCACTTTCCATCGCCATTTCGGTGCCTCTGGTCACCGGTTTCTATATTCTAGTAAACATCGCATATTTCGCTGGTATTTTTACATTTTATATTTTAGTAAACATTTAATATTTTGTACAATAATTATTTAAAAGTCAGCACACATTTCTGTATGTTTATTAGAGCACATAAATGTTACAACCGGGCAATTTGCTCTGTCGCATTATACTCACAGGTTTGCTCGTTTTTATACAGTATATGACTGTCAGTCGGTTTGTTGCGGGAACCCAACCTGTCGATTGGTTCCCTAATGAGAAAATCAGCTGCCTTAATCTAGTAGGGGTATAAATTGAACACCGCAATAAATCAAATGGCCCTACAACGGGCATGGAAAAATATGACCCGTTGTCTGAACGCCTCCCGGTCGAAAGTTAATGTTGAATTACAGTTTGGGTATCATGTGTCATGACAATTATTGGCGTTAAATTCCACAGAATATATGTGACTATTTTGCTTTGAATTACCTTTTTTTCCCAGCGCTGACGCCAGCAGAAATGCTAACTTCACAAGCAGTGGCCGTCACATGGGGGTACCGTGTTTTGGGTGCGGCCGGCTGGATAATGCCGCTCTCCGTGTGCTTGTCAATCATCGGAGCTCTGAACGGATCCTTTCTTACCGGGGGTAGGCTTCCTTTTGTCGCAGCTCGACGAGGCCATTTGCCACAGGTTAGCAGTGGCTGCCTATGGTAGAAATGAACAAGGCGGGAGAGTACGTAATAACATATATTTATGTTTGTCATTTGACCGAATTGTTAGTATTACCGATTTATGTACTCAAATCCTTATAAAAACAAGGTCTTGGTGACGTGTGTATCATAGGTTTAAAATATAATCCGGTTATAAAAATTACTTTTCTTCCCGTGAATAGGAAAACGTGGGAGAGTTACCACATCGATAATTGTTAGATTAATACCAATTAATCACAGGGGTAACTATCTCACGCCATCGGGTTACCGCGGAAATTGCAGTGTACTACTGTACATGCTTGAGACCTTCCTTGTCACTGGTGTATTTAAAACGACGCAGATAGTTTGCGCTTAGTAAACTTTGTTCAGCGGCCCTATTAGATTAGCCTAATGGTCTGCACAAAATCTGATTGTATGTCACCACTCTACTATCTATCGTATTTTACATACTATTCTATAATTTCGAAAACAAACTATTTCTTCGGTGATGAGGATATTTATCAATCTATAAAATGGTTGCGGTTATTACAAAGATTTATGTAAGTCCCGCATATCTGGTGCATTTACACAGTAGGATAGTTTTACCAGAGAAATTCACTTCTATACATAATAAAAGTAATATTAACACCCAGTGAACAAGTCAAATAATTTGATAAAATCTCACCCGGTCACTTTAAAAGCTTTACTAATACAAGAAGCAACAATTGCGCAACGGGTAGTAACAATTGAATCATTATGATAAATAGAAGAATTTAGATTATTAAATTCAGATTTTAAATAAACAATACAGTGGTTTCAATCTAACAGATTATACGACAATAGTTTTTTGCCAGTGCCGTAATTTAATCTCTATATCTATACAGATATTGGCAATGGCGCAGGTCAAGTTCTACAGTCCTGGACCTGCTATCATTTTGACCACAGTCATTACACTAATCTTCATGATTCCGAACGACTTTGATGCTTTGTTGAACGCTTTCAGCTTTACAGCCTGGCTGTTTTACGCATCAGTTACTGCTGGTGTTATTGTTTTGCGAATAACGCACCCAGATATGCCACGCCCATATAAGGTAGGTTTTGGCAACTTCAAAGAAATAGGATACTCATGTTTATTCCCGTGGATAACACAACAATTGGCGTCATACCGGCATGCCAATGATAGAGAATCTTTATTGAGATATTGCTATCGTTTTTTATTAATGCTTTAATAAACTATGTTGAGATAACGTAAGCATATTGTGTATCGTAATTGGTAACAATCGACTAGCGAAGGGCAAGATTCAATTCGATCACCATTCGACTGACAGCTTATCGCTTAACCAACTTTACCATCCAGCGCTAGCCGGTCTGAAGAGTGTGGCATCATCACATACCATTAGCTGCTGGCACGAAATAATTTGTCAGTTAACCAAATAATGCCAATTTACATGTATATGTCTGTTTTGGCATAAACGTTTAAAACAATTAGTGTTTTTGTGTATAGCCCAAAGGGCAGCTTTTTCACGTCAGGATAAAACTAAGGGTATGCAAAACGGTAACTCCCATTGACCTTTCAGGTTCCTATCGTTATACCTGCCGTGGTACTTGTGATCGCTATTTACTTGATTGTTGCGCCCCTCGTGGAGAGCCCGGACATTATAATTCTATATGCGGCCATTTTCATTATGTGCGCACCATTCGCTTACTACATATTCGTGCACAAGCAAGTAACTCCTCCAGGAATGGACAGGATGACAATATTCTTGCAGCAGCTTTTCGACGTGACGCCTACAGATTGGGACAAATTGGCATAACTTTTTAGGATACCGTTTTAGTATTTTTCTTGTAACCGTTTTTTCCACATGATACCCATATGTTAACGCAGTCACTGAGATTGATTTAAAAGCCATTTTATTGCATGAAATACCAAATAGTCAATGGTCGGGCTACAGAATAAACTTATGTCGGAAAACTGCAGTTTAACTTTTATTGCTTATTTTTTGCGTCGTTGTTTTACAGATTACTTCGTGTACGGCGTTCTCATTAAAAAGGCTAAATAAATATTTGCAGTGTGCACACATTGGGTGATAAAACAATGATTATGCTATTGCAGCAAGATTACCGTTTAGCATTCTATAAATCGTTTCAACTGAGTTTATTGTGCTGGAAAACTGTAGGTTTACATTCCAGAAATTAATTTAAGCCCTATTTTAATTTTGTTATTTCGCAATTAAGTAGAGAAATTAGAATTTTGTAGAGTGTATACTAATCCTTAGCCATAATGAGTCAAAGTAAATCGGAAATTAAAGACAAATTTCAGCTCAAAAAGAGAATTGGATTTTGGGGAGGCGTAGCCATCGTGACAAGTGCTATGATTGGGTCTGGCATTTTCGTGTCGCCGGGCGGAATCGTTGCAGCAGTGCATGGGAGCGTCGGTCTCAGTATGATGATTTGGTTGATTTGTGGTCTTGTGGCAGCCTTGTCAGCGCTTTGCTACTGCGAGTTGGGGGCGTCCTTGAAAGCGTCAGGTGGAGATTACGTCAATTTTGAACTTGCGTATGGAAATATGGTGGCTTTCATGTACATTATGACTTGGATATTTATGGACGTTGGAAGTGGCATTTCGCTTCAAGTGTTTTCGGCTTATTATGGGTCCCATTTGGAAAAATGGGACACATATTGTTTTTGTCCGTTTTTTTTTTTTCTTTTTTTTTTTTTTTTTTTTTTTTTCTTTTTTTTTTTCGTCAAACGCTTGACAGGCATGGCTTGTGGCAACGACATCTACCAAAAGGGTAATGGAATCGCAATAAAACTTTGTCGTGTGTTAGATCACATGGTCTAGATGTGCACGGAACAAAATTTTGCGGAATATACTGAGGGGAATTCCCCTGGGAGGTGAAAAACCAAAACGGTATCTTTTTTTAAAAAAATAGCTTTCTTGGGCATAGCGCTTGAACAACTACTCCAATTTCAATTAGATTTGGTAAACTGTAAGTGCATTAGCCACTGATATACCACTTAAAAGAATTAAAAAAATTACCCAGGGAAATACCCTAAAAATAAGATTTTGTTTTCAAATCATGATTGTGACAGGCATGGCTTGTGTCAACGACACTTACCAGAAGGAGTAATGGAATGGCAAAACAACTTTGTCATTTGTTAGACAACATGGTCTAGATATGCATAAGCCAAAATTTTGGGGCATATACCCAGGGGAATTCCCCCTTGGAGGTGAAAAACCAAAACGGTATCTTTTTTTAAAAAAATTACCTTTTTTAGGCATAGCGCTTGAACGGCTACTCCAATTTCAATTAGATTTAGTAACTGTAAGTGCATTAACCATTGATATAACCCTTGAAAGAATTAAAAAAATTACCCAGGGAAATACCCTAAAAATAAGATTTTGTTTTCAAATCATGATTAGTGACAGGCATGGGTTGTAGCACCGACATCTACTCAGAAGGAGTAATGGAATTGCAATAAAACTTTGTCATTTGTTAGACAACATGGCCTAGATTTGAAAAAACCAAAATTTTGGGTAATATATCCAGGGGAATTCCCCTTAGAGGTGAAAAACCAAAACGGTATCTTTTTTTAAAAAATTACCTTTTTTAGGCATAGCGCTTGAGCGGCTACTCCAATTTCAATTAGATTTGGTAAACTGTAAGTGCATTAGCCACTGATATACCCCTTAAAAGAATTTAAAAAATTACCCAGGGAAATACCCTAAAATAAGATTTTGTTTTCAAATCATGATTGTGACAGGCATGGCTTGTGTCAACGACACCTACCAGAAGGAGTAATGGAATGGCAATACAACTTTGTCATTTGTTAGACAACATGGTCTAGATATGCATAAGCCAAAATTTTGGGGCATATACCCAGGGGAATTCCCCTTGTAGGTGAATAACCAAAACGGTTTCTTTTTTTAAAAAAAATTACCTTTTTTAGGCATAGCGCTTGAACGGCTACTCCAATTTTTAATTAGATTTAGTAAACTGTAAGTGCATTAACCACTGATATATCACTTAAAAGAATTAAAAAATTACCCAGGGAAATACCCTAAAAATAAGATTTTGTTTTCAAATCATGATTGTGACAGGCATGGGTTGTAGCACCGACATCTATCAGAAGGAGTAATGGAATTGCAATAAAACTTTGTCATTTGTTAGACAACATGGCCTAGATTTGAAAAAACTAAAATTTTGGGTAATATATCCAGGGGGATTTCCCTGAGACGTTAAAAACCAAATCAATATTTTTTTCTAAAAAATGAGCTTTTTTGCGCATAGCTCTTAACTGTAAATCCAGTTTGAATCAAATTTGATAAAATGTAAGTGCATTAGTAACTGATTTAACACTTAAAAAAAATAAAAAAAATTACCTAGGGAAATACCCTAAAAATAAGCTTTTGTTGTCCAATTATGATTGTGACAGGCATGTCATGTCGCCCTGACATCTACAAGAAGAAAAAAATGTATGCTCAATCCAACTTTTTTATTTGTTAGACAACATGGCCTAGATATGCAGAAACCAAAATTTTGGCTAATATATCTAGAGGAATTCCCCTGAGACGTTAATAACCAAAACGGTATTTTTGCATATCGCTTAAACGGCAGCTCCAATTTGAATCAGATTTGGTAAAATGTTAGACATTTAAACACTCTGTTCCAATTAAAAAAATCATTTATTAGGGTATTTCCTTTAAAAACGCAGATATTTTCCTGAATTATGATTGTGACAGGCATGCCATATCGTACAAACATCTTCAACAAGGAGTTGACAAATCAGACAAGGAATTGACTAATCAGAATAAAACATTAAGAATTGTTATAAAACATAACCCACATAGGTAAAAACAGAAACGTACGTTCTAAACCCAGTAGAAACTTATGTAATAAACCCAGTAATTCCCTGAAACCACGAAAAACGCTTAAAAGAAAGCTTTTATTTAAAACATTTGTGGTGAAATGTTCGTAAATCTAACACGATTGTTCTTTTTTTTATCTAAACATGGAGAAGAAGTTTGGTTTGATAACTATGGGACCCATGCGTTTATGCTTGCAGAAACAAACTACATACTCAGTGTATAAAATACAAAATGTGGTTAGGGACCCTGTATAGCATGAATATATGGCATACAACATGTGTTTTACGAATGGTGGTGGTTAAACACGTGGTTGACACTCTCTAGTTTTATCAGCAGCTTTATCGGCACTGATTGCAAAGCGCCAGATATGTTTATCAAACTGGTTTCTGCTTGGCTTTTAATCGCGTTAAATTGCCTCAACAGCAGAAGCGTTCGTTCGGTCGTAAAGCTAGAAATCTTCTTCACCATCGGGAAGTTCTTGGCAATGTGTGTTATAGGGGTTGCAGGTATTGTAAAGCTTGTAAGTGGGAACACCATCGGCAGAGAGAATTTTCAGAATGCATTTTCGAGTGATGGTATAAAAGAGGTCGGCCCAGGAGATATAGCACTCGGGTTTTATCAAGGCTTATTTTCGTACAGCGGATGGATGGCACTTAACACAATAGCGGAGGAAATAACGGATGTGGCTAAAAATTTGCCTAAAGCTTCACTTTTTTCCCTTGTCATCGTCACAATCATGTATCTGGTGGTTAATATTGGTTATTTTTCAGGTGAGGCCAGGCGGATAGACATATTTTTTTCTTCAATGGTAAAATTTTTAAGTTTAAGTTTTTCCACCAAAATATAATAAGAATTTTATATGCACAAAGTTACATTGCCGGTAAAAGGCGCATAGCGTGACCTGCATATATTTGATTGGGTTCTATTTAGAACAGTTCAAAAGTTTTCATAAGGGTGCCTGTTAAAACATTGGCCAAATGTCCATCCACCCCAGAGGCATAAGGGCTACCATATCAAAAATGACATCCGTATATATATATATATAATTAACCATGCGTAATAATCACATTGCATATTAAAACTAGATGCCACTTCTTTTCAGTTTTAACTGTGGAAGAAATGATATCGTCGCCAGCAGTTGCGGTGACGTTTGCAAACAAGGTTCTTGGGCCCATGGCTTGGATCATCCCTCTTACAGTGTGCGTTTCGACATTGGGGAACCAGAATGGTGTTTGTTTAATCCGAGGAAGATATCCTTTTGTTGCTGCACGAAATGGACAATTACCAAAGGCAATTAAAACTTTTCATGTTAACAATTTATTATAAACTATATATATGCACAAATAAACTCGTAGTTTATTTTTTAATTTACTTTTAAATGTTTAAAGTTTGTGGTTTTCTTTTATTGGATGTTTTAGTAAAGTAATTGTATATTAATATCATTATTAAAATGTACATTTTGTTTTTTAGATTTTTGCTATGATACACGTGAAGTATTATACTCCCGTGCCGGCTCTAATTCTCAACACCATTTTCGGAATCTTATTTATTTTTATGGGAGACGTCAACGTATTGATCAACGCCTTTGGATTTGTCGGATGGACCATTTACGGCCTGAGTTCTGCAAGCGTATTGGTGCTAAGGTACAGAATGCCAGATTTACCAAGGCCGTACAAGGTAACTATACGTTTTTTGTTTGAATGATTTCTATTGACATGAGATAAAACCCGAATCGTCGAACCAAAGCGATTGCCGTGTGGTGACAGAGCCATGCAGTGTGGTGGGTATGGTTTAGAACAGGCATGGGCAACTTATGGCCCGCGCAGACCGGGTCCGGGCATATTTTAACTGGCCCGCAGACTGTATCTAACCATACCCTGTAATTAAGATATTGAATACTATTCATGTAATAATCCGGCCCATCAAGAACTTCATTTCTAACATCTGGCCCGCCGACTAGAGAGTTTCCCCATCCCTAGTTTAGAGGTTCATCTTGTTTTACTTACACCAATTCTTTCACTGGATACAAGACTCATCCAACAAGTGCCTTGTCCATGGCTAATATGATTAGATTGAGTTGCAAATCTGTTCAAACGTGTCTACATACGTTCCTTCTATTTTCAGAATAAATTCGCAAATTATAGTAAATATACTTGGGTCAAATAATATCATAAATTGCTATTCATACAGTTAA
The DNA here is from genome assembly GCA_000149265.1 of Ciona savignyi. NCBI lineage: Eukaryota > Metazoa > Chordata > Ascidiacea > Phlebobranchia > Cionidae > Ciona > Ciona savignyi. The sequence goes on along the minus strand of CH001811.1, from coordinate 218,294 downwards.
TTTAATTTACCATTCTTTAGGTGCCCATAGTGGTTCCAATTGCAACTTGCATTTTTTCCGCTGCATTTGTGATAATACCCGTGATCACAGAGCCTAACCCATTCTATTTCATTGCACTTGGATTTTACTTGTTTTCTTGCCTTATCTATTACCTGTGCATGGTTAAAAAGTTTACGTTACCCGGTATGAAAAGGGTTACCGCATTCTTACAAAGGCTTCTACTAGTTGCCGAGACAGAATGGGACGAAAAAAGTTATTAAGAAGATTACTATTATTTTGGCCACAAACTATTTGTAACACTAAAAAAATATACAAATGGAGAAAAATAAGTCAGTTCTTTTAGTTGATATTGTGCAGTGACTTGAAATTTCTGTTATCTTGTGTTTTTATCGCTTTAGTGCCAGTTTCAGCACTCTAATTATTTCCGTGACGATACTTTATCAACGAATACAAAATTTTGTCAAATTTTAAAATTATGCTGTATTTTTAGGTTTCTTATATAAACTGGTGACTGGAAAGTTTGAGCTTTACAAAAAGGGAATTTTAAATGAAACGGTTAGGTTACTCGAAAAGTGTAATAAACTAAACCAGACGTTTGCAAGGCTGTTAACTATCTGGAAATGCCACTTTTTCTCTCTTAAAATGGCACCCTACTTCACTAATTTTAATAAATCATTTCTCTTTTAGTAAATATGCATTTATATATATACTATCTCGCATTAAATCAGACCGATCAAAATCATTCTGAAATAACCGAGTATTGGGGTATAAGTTCTTTTAGACTGACAGCCGTTATCTGCAAATTTGGGGGAATATTTTGTTTTATTTGCCAAAAGTTTTCCTACAAACAACACGAGGAACAGACAGTATATGCTTGCAATAAATAAGCATGTAGGGCTATTTGTGTCCAGTGCCAATTTTAAAACAAATCTGATGTCGGCGTTCAAATAGATATGGTAACGCGACCTATTTGTTAACGGGTCTGACACACACATACCGAATCTGTACAAAAACGGTGTGGAAAAAAGTAGATAATTTGATTTTCGAAACTTGGTTTATTTATCAACGCATTGATATGTTCCGGTACCACTGTTTGCGGAACTATTCTTCAAGTTCTCGGAGCTGCTCTTCGTCGTCATTTGCCAGTTCCATCAAATGCTTTAACCACCAGCTGTCAGAAGACAGTTTCTGTGAAGCAAAAATACTGTTGAAAGGCTTGCGTGTGAATATATACACTCGCGAGCCGACAGACTCTTTGTCTGTTTCTTATAAGCTGGCTTGCTAGCTACCCCCACTTAAATGAAACATACACCTATCCGCTGGCTTAACCGAATATAATGATTCGAAGCTGGGTAATACATTATATACTCCTAAATGATTACAAAACATCTCTCGATCTGTGTTCGACAGGCGATATCATTTGGCGAAAATTAAGCGGAAGCTAGTAGGTGGTGGCCATATAACATTTTCTTAAACCAATAAAATACACTGCAATGCCTTAGGTAACCCTATAACGCCTCCGCCAGCATCTAGCGTTTTCTGAGAAGCACTAAGATACCCATCTGACATATAGAGCACACAAAAAAGGAAAATTAGCAATGCACAGTCTATACTCACATTAAGCTGCTGCATTAATTTATTATGATTGGATTGTTGAAAAGGTTTTAGCTGGCTTGGGCGGATGCACTCGCCAAAACCGACAACGAGGAGCAAAAGTAGAGATAGCGCAAATATAGTCGAATATTTCATCTGTACTAAAAAGCGTTATATAACATAAAAAAGTACATTAAAAGATTAAAAATTAGTTGAAACTAATTTTAGACGGATACTTAAAATACATATCCTAAATACATTTTATTCAAATATAGTTATTAGTCTAGTCTAAAGTTTTACAATTTAAAAAATAACAGCACTTACTGTAAGTGTTAGGTCTAACGAAGTTGTGCTTAAATGAATTATTTAACAAATGGTTTTAGTTTATAAGAGTTTAGTCGGATGTTTTTAGTTAAACCACTAGTTTCGTTTATTGAAGGCGTTTCCACTACCGAAACCCGCCTCACCAGCACTATTCGCTTTAATATATCCAATGTTTTCTTGTGTATAGTTTCCTGTATGAAACTAGACCTGAAAGGTTGAATAGAGCAAATAAGTTCACGCAGAGTTTCTTTAGTCGAACGGTGTTAGCTTAAAATCGGTAGGGGAAGAGTGGGTAAAATGGGCCCTTTAGTTGCAAATCGGATTTTTTACTGATATAAAGCCCGCTGGACTTAAGTTTTTCATGTGGTGTCACCTAATACCAAAGTCTTCACACATAACATGTTAACTTTCTAATAATTTTTGTTAAATATATTTTATCAACAAAGGAAAATATTTCGTTACCTGCCCATTTTAGACAAGGGTGTAGTCTAAAATGGGCCCCGGCTCGTTTTCGACATTAACATTTCGCAAGATAACAATATCAATATTCGCTTCCCATATAAACAATGTTATTACTTTTCTTTTTATGATGTAGTTTGTTTTTTTTAAGTTAACACTTTGGATTACAGCAATTACTTTTTATTTAATACCCAGCTACTAGTATACTAATGCAATAACACCTTGCTACTTTAGTGGAAGCATAACTATCAATTCATGTTATTAATAGCATTTAGAAAACCCGTTTAGTTTATTGTGAAACACATAATATGACTGTTAGTGCTAAGTCTAGCCCTTTAGTACTGTTAATGCTAAATCTAGCCCCGTTAGTTACCAAATGAACACAGGGGGCCCATATTAGACAGGTGCCAACATACAACTTAAAATCTCTATAAAAAATTCTTAATAAAAGAAGTTTTATTACTACCAGTAAAAGTAGGTCTAGGCTATATAGTTCTATTTAACTACAGTAAAAGTTATTTTAGTATTTGATCTTTTCTATTATATTTTAGCAGAAAACAAAAATTGCAAATTTAGATTCAGACCTTCTTAAACCGAAATAACTACAGAAAACATTGAGATTGGTGATTTCACGCTCAAACTTCGGTTTGGAGATTCCATAATTTGATATACTGACACTGGTTCTTGCAGCAAATTTTATTCTTCAAAATATATTGAAAATTGGAGGGGGCCCATTTTACCCACGTGGCCCATTTTACCCACTTTTCCCCTATCTCACATGCCCGTCGTGTTTTTGGTTGAAAACGTAGCTATTTTGTTTGGAGCAGTTTAATGGTTTAAACAAAATTGCAACGTCAAAGAATAAAGAGAGGGTCCTTTACCTAATTTATATGTAAATTTCGAATTTTCGGTAATTGCTGCAAGCCCAAACTAAAAGTTGCCTGCTTTCCCACATCATTTTTTCTCGCGTTTTCCCATACCCCGCACACTGCAATAACTATGGTAATCTCTCGGTTACCCCCCCCCCCCATTCCTTAGCACACATAACCCTAATTTATTGGACAGGCGTTAAAAGACAAATTAAATGCGGAACTGCTCCTTATTAAACATGCTAACTTGGTAATTTTAATTAGCACTTAACGTGCTGATTATACAGTAGAAGATGCCAACAGTGCTGCAACATCCCTCGGCATCACTAAGTTATGCAAATGACACCAAACGGTACCGCGGCACCCCGATTGGTAAATACTGAGCTGGGGCGTAACAGCAATACAACGGATTGAAATTAGTATGTTTATAGTTGGAGAATAAACAAGAATAGTAAAAAAGTTTTGATTAAAATGTACATTGCAATCAATTATACTTAGCTTATTCAATAATAGGCAACCCGGGCGGTATTTATAAACTCTTGTCTATCTCGTGAATATGAGCTGTATATCCTGTAATAGTTTTGTTTATTCATTTTTTCTCAGTTTAGAAAAATGGCAAAGGAATCAAATAACGGCACAGGAGCAAGAAAAAGACGACAAAACGAACAGTCGTGAAAACACGTCATTAAAAAAAATATATATATAGTTTTTTTTAACCGATGCTTCCAAATGGAAATTTGACATGGCATTTTTTACCTCTGGCTAAATATAGTGCAAACGATTCATTATTTTGTGTCGGTAAGTCGTCCGGCCGAAAAGTTCGGAGGTTGGCCTTTTTGCCGAATGGTTATAGATTTGATAAATTAAAATAAATAGTTTCTATGTTGTTGCACGCATGAGTTCACTTCATTTTATTAAATGTCTGGACTTCGAACTGTTGAAATTAATAAATACGTTGATTTGTGTTTTTATTTTATTTTACGTCTTACGAGGCTTATTAGCAAATTCTTACTGTAGATATTATTCGATAACATTTCTTGGTTTTAAAATATACACTATGATGGAATTTCCAAACGTATTTTAAAGTAATTACTGTGTTCGTGATTTCACGATTTGTGGCCTAACTATGCGTTTTCCATACTTTAAGCTTAGGATTTAGGTTTTCTAGCATAATGGAGGTTCAAATTGTTGATGCAAAATCTAAGAACAAAATTTGTTTATTAGAAAGAGTACCTACAAGTGCTAGCATTGAGGTGGTGAAAGAATTGTTTAACAAAAAGTTCCCCAAGTATTACCCCTCCAGGCAATCACTTCGTGTGGAACCACGAGGCAAGTCATTAAAGGATTCAGATTTGCTAAGCAAGTGTAGTCTGGGCAAAGATAACACTCTTTACTTCAAAGATTTGGGAACTCAACTTGGATGGTCTACTGTGTTTTACTGCGAATATGCAGGTCCTTTGTTCATCTACCTTCTGTTTTATTTTCGGTTGCCGTTTATATACGGTGAGAAGCATGCCTTCACGAGCAGCAACCACCAGGTGGTGCACATCGCAGCGGCGTGCCATACATTCCACTATCTAAAGCGAGTGCTGGAGACCAAGTTCGTTCATCGATTTTCCCACGGCACGATGCCAATTAGGAATCTATTCAAGAATTGCTCTTACTACTGGACCTTTGCAGCGTGGCCCTCTTACTTCATCAACCACCCGTTGTACATGCCAGCTTCATTCGGAAATGTGCAGATCTACACCGGCCTTGTGATATTCATTCTATGTGAGCTTGGAAACTACTCTATCCATGTTGCACTTCGGAACTTGAGACCAGAAGGATCAAAAGAGCGAAAGATTCCGTTCCCGTCATCCAATCCATTCACCGGGATGTTTAACTTGGTATCTTGCCCAAACTACACATACGAAGTTGGTGGATGGTTAGCATTTGCTGTGATGGTGCAGTGCCTACCAAGTATGTTATTTGCCACAGTTGGGTTCATTCAAATGTCTGTTTGGGCACTAGGGAAGCACTGTGCATACAAACGGGAGTTCTCAAATTACCCTCGCAATCGCAAAGCTATTGTTCCCTTTGTATTGTAAAGGCATGATTCAAGACACAATATGCAAATGTTTTAGGTTCCAATAAAGTTTAGATGTAATTAAAAATGCTGCTTAAAAATCCTACCTTGTATCAAACTGTTTGTCGCATTTAAATTTAACTGTTGCCGCTAGTAAACAAAAAAAATAATTTTATACTCAGTTATGATAACCCGCATGGAAGTGTTTACTATAATCTGCATGTTTGCTGTGTATGTTTCTATACAGTGGCGTTTAATTTATGCAAGATGTTTTACGTATCTAATACTTACATATAACCTGATTTATGTATTGAACAATGATTTGTAGGTGCTATAAAATCTGGACTGATATTTACAAATCTTGTTACATAAGTATGAGGGTGGTACAATGTCCATTCTTGCAATGTCCAATTTGGTCCTTACTGTTAAACCGAATATGTTCAATATGTGTAAAAATAATGTCACAAAGTTCTGTTGACCTACCAGCTACCATCCATATTTGGACAGCGCCCTTAACAATACAAATTGTAGACTGTATTTGTATTCTGAAAATTATTTTGCATTAAATTTTTTATAACAGTAATTTTAATTTTTTGCGTGCTGTAGGTTAAGGATGTCTAGTTTCGTTAGTGAAAAGGACATTGAGGCAGCGCGGAATATAAAGAAAAAACAGCAAGCTGAGTTGTTGGATGCGGCAAGGAGTCAACATATCAGGAAGCAGGAGAGGATTGAAGAACGAAAGAGGAGGGGAGAGGATCAATGGATGCTGGATTCATTAAAAACACGTATCAAACCATCGAAACACCCAAAAAAAGAGAAAAAGCACAAGAAGCATAAAAAGAAGAAATCCAGACGAGATTCATCGGATGACGATGACTCTTCAGATGAGAATATGTGGGTGGAGAAGCAAACAGTTCCGAAACCAAAATCTGAATCATGGATGGAAGGTGATTTCTTATCTGGCATAAGAACCGTTACTTCAGCTGACATCCGGGAAGAAAAGGAAAAGAAAAAAGAAGAAATCAGCAAATCCTTGAAATCGTTGTCATCCATTGATACTCCCGGACAGCATGAAAAAGAGCTGAATCCATATTGGAAGTCTGGAGGTACTGGATTGCCTGCAGCTGACCAGAAGTCCAAAATGACACCGGATGTGAACTGGTTGCGCAGGTCATTGAAGAGGATGGAGGAACAGAGCGAGGAGAGTGGGAAGAATATTGAGGAGATCGCTGCTGAGAGGTATGGATCCTGGGATGCTTTTCAGGATTTACTACGAAAAGCTGAAGGGTCCAGTAAGCGGGATTCGAGGGATTCGAAGAGAAACAGATTTTTGAAACCGTCCGATGATGACCGGTCTTCATATAAATCTTACTCCTCTAGAAACCAGCGCCCACGAGATTGTCATCAATCGTGGAGAAAGAAGGAATCTAAACCTTCTTTCACGCCATTAGAAAACGATAAGAGTACTTCAAAAAATATTAAAAGTGACAAAGATAACTCTATGGAGAAGTCTAAAGCTCCAGCTGTGCAAGAAATTAAAAAGGTTGCTGAACCCAAACCAATTACTGTAAAACCGAACCCTGTACTAACACAAGCATCTGTTTTGACTGAGGAAGAAAAAAATACAGTTGCTGCTAAAATAATTAAAGCTGAATTGATGGGAAATGATGCATTGGTAAAGAAGTTAAAAATGAAGTTAGAAGCATCAAAGCAAGCGTCAGCACAGATGCAAGCAGCCGTCAACGAGCCAACTACTTCAGGAAACAACAAACAAGATGAAAGCTCCGGTTCAAGTGATGACAGTGAGGAGGAAGTTGTATTGACAAGGACAAGTAAAACGGGCCAATCTTGGCCGGTGTCACAATCGGAAAGTTCGTTTAACTCTGTTCCGAAAAAGCTGAGAAAAAAGAAGGTCAAGGTTCATAACAAGGATGGTGAGAGGGAGAGGTATTTTGCTGACGATGATCGTTTCACCCTGAAGGATTTGGTTGAAAGGGAAAGAAGTGGGGCGGCTGAGGATCAAACTGAAACTATGTCCAGACTATCCTCTAAGCTGTTCCGAGGCACTGATGGCGAGAACTTTATGCTGGATGACATGTTCGAATCGGAGGCGGGGAGAGTTAACTCCTCGACTCAGCAGGATGCTCGGAATCGCACCAAGGCTATCGCTAATCATCAACGACTCATGAGGAGGCTTGAAAAGTGCAGGTTTTGTTTCGGTAATTCGGAGAACCCTAAGCACTTGATCATATCAATCGGTCGAGTAAGTTATTTAAGATTACCGTCACATAGACCTTTACAACCTGGCCATTGTCTTATCGTTCCTATGCACCACTGTAATACTGGAACTGCGCTTGATGAAAACGTATGGGACGAAATGCGTAAATTCATGCAGTCACTTAGAAACATGTTCTTAAAGCAAGACAACGACTGTGTGTTCTTACAAACTTGTATAATGCTTCAAAAATCCCATCATTTTGTTGTTGAGTGCGTTCCGCTGCCTAAAGAATTGGGGGACCTTGCTCCGATCTATTTTAAGAAAGCTATCCAGGAATGCGAGAGTGAGTGGTCACAGAACAAGAAGCTTATCGACACCCGCGGTAAAAGCGTCCGCGATAAAATCCCCGCCGGACTTCCGTACTTCGCAGCAGAGTTCGGACTAGACGGAGGATTTGCTCACGTGGTGGAAGATGAGGATCGATTCCCAGTGTACTTCGGACGTGAGATATTAGGTGGGATGTTGGATGCTGAACCTCAGTTATGGAGGAAGCCTCACGAGGAACACTTCAGCGAGCAAACTAAACGGACACTTGAATTTGAAACCTGGTTTAAAGAGTTTGATTGGACCGGGAGAGAAATAACTTCATAGCGGATATTATGTATGGAGTTGTGTGTGATCTATGCCAAAATCGTGAAGCGAAAACTGGTTTTGCCATGTTTAGTCGTTTCGTAATGTAGATCAATCCTAAGAGTTAAACCTCTTATAAAAAGTTTTTGCTGACCTTTTAAGACCATTGATAATATCATGCATCTTTCTCTGGTTCACACCTGGGTTGTATTGTAAATCTTTACAATATTCTATGTTGCAGTTCAAACATTTGTAAACATCTTACAATTATGATAAAATCTACAATGAATCATTTGTCTTTTTTTACAGGAATACTGTACCTTTAACTGTATGATTATTTTTTTATATTTTTAAAACACTTCTTATTTTAACACAAAATTAGTTCATTTGTGTAACTGCCATATTTCTCAGGTTTTACCAGGATGTGTTAGAATATGGTTTATTGGTGACTAAACATGCAATACAAGATTTGTGATAATAATTGCTTCGTTATATTTGTTCTCAGTACAGTGGTAACTTGGGCATCAAGTGAAGAGAATGAACTAATATTTGCTAACCTGGTACGTTGTGTTGGAATATGGTTACAGATATCTTAGTCAGCTATATAATACATGTATTCCTCTGCCTCATTTCAAAGTTTTTTTTTTTTCATTTTGCCTTTTTTGTTATCAATCATTAGTTTGATATATACCGGTATATATAAATCCTACAATACATCATCCATTTAATACATCAAGGTGTAAAGTTTGCAGTGTCATGAAAGTGCAAAGTTCACTAATAAAATTTCACTTAATATGACTTGGTTTGCAGGATTCCTTGAAAAAGTAAAATTACCATACCAAACATGCATATTAGATTTACCAATACATGTTTATGCCTATCCTGCTCTAATATTCTAAAATTTAAGACAACAAGACCATCCACATGCTGTAATCCATTAAGAAACTTAAGATTTTCAACAATATTTTTTAAAACGCCATCACCCAGTATAAAATGGACCAGACAGTTTAAATGCCCTTCTTGCAGATATGGCGCCATGGGGCAAGAAGTCCAGTAAGAAGTTACCCAACTAACCCATATAATAACAAACCTGTTTGGCCACAAGGCTTCGGACAGCTCACTCAGGTATGTTGATCATGATGTAAAGATAGACTACTTATCTTATCAGGTGTTAATATCCCTGGCTTTGATGAAATAAAGGAGACAGTAAAACTCAGGCAATGGCTGATTATCTCGTGCTGACAGCTGGGTTAAAGGAGCGACTGCAGTGTGTTGTATATTAGAATGTGACATAGCTTTAATTGTATAACCCAATAATCTTCAAGCAACATACTTTAAAGTGCATTGCTTAAGGATACAAGTGCAGAAATATAGAATCATATGTCCGCTATGACAAGTGTTCTACAATCATTACTTAATGTTCCATTGTCTATTGGATGGCAATGCCTATCAACCTACCATCCTGATAATTAATGTGCTGATCAAAACTCCCTTATTGTTATGAACTGATGAATTTGCTATTACCCAAGGTGGGAATGAGACAGGAGTATGCGTTGGGAAGATACTTTAGAGAAAGGTACAAACATTTGCTCAGCTCCCAGTACAACAGAAGTGAGGTAAGAAATTTTGGTGCGAATAAGTCCCTTTTTAAAAGTCAAACCATTGATGTTTAAAAATAGGTATCCTGCATTGTTTTTTGTCATAAAGTAAGCGTAGTTTGCAATTATAGTACCTAAAACTGTAAAATATGATGGGATAATTATATTTATATATTATATTATTTCCTTATAATCGTGGCCGTTTTCACGTTGCTGCACAGACTGGAGGGAACAGAAAATACATCACCACTCCAAAATTAAGTTATCAGATGAATCGGCAGACAGATTAAATTGAAGATTTTGTATCATACTGAACGTTTTTGGTTTTAGTTAAAGTGCTTGTGAAATCAGCAGCACCTTATGCAGATCAATTAATTTTGTGGACTGAAGGTTGATAAACTGCTATTTACTCGATTCAATTAAAAAAACTCACTTAAAATGGCTTGTACATTGCGCTGGTATAGTCATTATTTTTTAACCTTGTTAATAACTATCTCATTTGGATATATAAACATCCAGATCTACATACGAAGCACTGATTACGACCGCACACTTATGAGCGCACAATCGAACATGGCGTGGGTTATTTCCACCTGAAGGAAGGCAGCAGTGGAATGGTAGCAGCACCAACTGGCAGCCGATACCAATACATACAGTTCCTCTTTCAAATGACATGGTAAGCTTTGTGTTTTAATGGACAATTACACCAATCCCTAGAAATACAAAAATTGCTTATGGGTTATATTGTTTTTTTTTAGGTTTTTTTATGGGATGTATGTTTTTTGAAATGGGTAAATGTCAAAACTGTGTTGTTTAGGGGTATGTTAAAGGGTATTGTTCCAAAGGATCTTTTTTTAAAAACTCTTTCTACGTTAATTTATCGTCATTATTTCAGTGGGCCAGGCAGTCTAAAATACCATCTTTCAAAATACTTGTATAACTGTGAAACCTTTGTGTTTTATAACTTTTATTCCAGTTGCTACGTTACCCACTGATCAAATGCAAGACCAAATTCAACCAGCTTACTCAGGAGATCCGACAATCTAAGGAATATAAGGATGTTGACAAGAAATATGAAGTAACATCTGCATTTATACAGCTAAATCAATGTGGTAGAACCTTTATATATAAAATTGTTACTTTCCAGGATTTTTTCGATAAAGTTGCAACAGCGATTGCCTGGAAAGGAAAGCTGAACATGAGTAACATTTGGATGATCCGTGATCCCATTATTGCTGAGGTAATTCAAATTCATGATTATATTTTTTTAAATATTTCTTGCTTCCATTTGATATGCCCTAAACCAGTGGTTCTTAAACTTTTTCAGTCGCGCCCCCCTTGAGATTTGTGATTCATGCTCACGCCTCACCTACTCAAAAATCAAATTTACGAAAAATAGAGCAATAATTTATTTGCCATTACCCTGCTTAGTGTAAAGGATGCAAGGGTTCGCGAACCGTTTTTTAAAGTTCGCGAATTACAAAATTTAACAAAATCGCGAAAATATAAATTACCGTTACTGATTTCGCGCACGTTTAATAATAAATCATCAACACAATATAATATAACATATTTTGCCTTCAACATAACATTTAAAAATGGAATTACTATTACATTTATTTACCTTGCTTTTACTTTGCATTATTGACACATAATAAGCATTTCTATCACAACGCAACAATAGCCATTATGCGTTATATACCACGATTCCTTTATTTATGATTGGCGGAGATGCGACACACCTCTTTATAATAAGGTTATATGGTGTTTTTTTGTTTTAACAAGTAAGATTACTCGTTTCAAAGGCTTCGTTTCGTCGATATTCGTTCTATCCTACACGCATTAACTCACGACACGTGTATTGTAGTTTATCATTACTACTTAATAACGGTACTGTTTGCTTAATGAATTATCTTTCTGGCTTTAAAGATTAGTTTGAGAGGTTCTGAAACCGCATTCTAAGGCAATTTATTATAGCTAAAGCGCGAAAACGATTTTCTCGTATCCCACGCATTTCGCGAATCGTTTCAAAATCGTTAATTCGAACCCTGCAATATGACACTGTCATGCTCGCGCCCCCCTTGAGAAGCTTCCACGCCCCCCAAGGGGGGCGCGCCCCCCAGTTTAAGAACCCCTGCCCTAAACTCTGGCCTGGTCATTATAATTCCACCCTGCATTTTTATCTATAAAACTGGGCTTGGACAAAACTGATGTATCCAAATCCTATAATTCAACAAGGTTTTCTAACATAAGAACTTTTCGCCAGGGGTCACAGGTAGATTTTACCCACACTCCTAATTGGTACCTTAAACGTTTATTCTTTTATTTCTAATGCTGTATTACCTTACCTATATACATTTTTGCAATGATGTCTCCTATATATATTTAGGTATATCATCTTGTGATATTATGAGAAATATTCAACATAAACATCAAGAGTCAAGAGACTCAAGACTATATATATATATAAATATATATAGAAACATCATTGCCTGAGGTGATAAAGCATTAGAAATAAAAGAATAATCATTGGGGTTGTCATTAGAAATATGCAACATAAGTCTGTTTATTACACAGCAAGCAGAAGGACTTGCCTTACCCACATGGGTCACCCCTGATGTTTTGAGCACAATGAATGAAGTGACTGGGATCGAGATGTCCATGATGTTTGGCGGACCTCCTGCACACTATAGGGTCCCAATGGCTCGGGTATCATCAGGTTAAAGTAGTTTGATTTGAAATGTTTTATTCTTTAGAACAGGGGTGGGCAACTTATCTAGTCAACGGGCCAGATGTGGGAAAATAAAGTTTTTGGTGGCCCGGATTATTGCACGAATAGTATTGATTTCCTTAATTACAGTGTATGGTTAGATACAGTCTGCGGGCCGGTTAAAATCCCTTGCCGGACCCGGCAGACCGTTTGTTGCCAATGCATACTTTAGAAATTAGCTGATGATAAGAGTTTCTTGATTAATTGTCACCCAGGCCATATTCTGCTCTGTGTGCCCATGTCTTATGTAAAAGTCTCCAAGCGAAATATTAAGGATGCTATCGCTCTGTATTGCAAACATCTGTCATATTCAAGCATGGATTTATAGGACAAACATTAGGCAATTTACGTGCTATTATTTATATTAGGCATTATAAAAAGCAAAAACTCAGTTTATCTTCTTTGTGAGCTGCTCTTTTAAGAACAATACTGCGTTACCCTTAAACTATTTGCTATAGATGTATCTTTTATATAATAATAATGTGGATGCAGGTGCACTTGTAAAACAACTCATTGAGAACTTCCATTCCGTTATGAATGGTTCTTCTACATACAAAGTGATTGCATACTCAGCCGTAAGTTTAATATTCTCTTTAAACTTGTGTACAATCATCCTTTTCCAGAAGGATCTTTATAATTATGGTATGGTTTTCACATTTTATTTCATGTGTTAGACAATAACATTATAACTAGAATTTTTATCCATAACCGTGTGCCCACAGTCGAGTTGCATTGCTTGATGGGTTTAATTAATTGTTCAAAAAGTTAAGTTTTATGAAATTTTGAAAATACACTGCAAAATGCTACTATCACCTGACTGGATTTAATGGGCATGAGGTTATTTGCCAATTGCCCTGTGAGTGTCCCATACACAGTGATAAATATAAGCATGCTATGTTATAAGACAGTGTTTTCTAACCTGTAGTATGCCAATCTGATGCAGATGGTACAAAGTATCTTCATTTTTTTCAAATAAGTGTATTGTTAGATTTTGTCATTGTAGGGTTTTGTTAATATATTCTTTTCTATGTACCCTGTATTGATCAAAGTGTTATTTTTAATTTATGCTTACTCAATGTGGCAATATTTGTTTAAAGTGGTATTTGGTGGCAAAACAGGACGTTTAGTTTTAATGTAAATGAAAGCAGTAATAGAATGAGAGTTATCTACCATAGCCTAATAAATGACAACATGTCCTGCAATAGCCCATACTACAACCTGGCTTCAAAGTCAACTACAGTGGAAGCAGCAAGCAGTTTATAACACAGATAATAACATTAAACTTACATTATTAGCATGACACAACATTATCCTCGTTGTTGATCGGACAAGCAGCGTTCAACATGAAGCCACCCCCCTTTGCATCAGCTGTTATGTTCGAGTTGTACCGTTCTAACAGTGGTTATTACTTCAACGCATTTTATAGGTGAGAGATTGCTGCCATTGTGTTTTGGAGGGTAGTGTATGTAGTTGGGCATAACGTTGGAGGAGCAAATACATTAATCTAATATTTTACTTAAAAAAGAGACCTACTTGTATTTTTGGAACACTTTAACAATAAAAGACTTGTGATACTCAGAAAAACCGTAGCCTTAATACATGTTATATAATGCATGATTTTATACAAATATATTTCACCTTTTAGAACAATTATCATAAGTGCGTAAATCTATTGATGAAATCATTACCACATTAATAATTATAGTTTAGTAAAAGCTAAAATGTTTCTGTATTAAATTAAGTATTTTTAACAAGTATTAAAGCTTAAGTTTTTCCAAGCATTACTGTATTTGATGGTAGTTGTTTAATACTAAAAGCTCTACAAATGATAGGAACAGTATAATTTACACAGAAGCTCCGACTGTTATTACAATCATTATTGTAGGAAGGTGATAATTGATGGTTGTTGTGTAATTATCACCTTATTAGGACCTGAAACAATTCTTTCTAGTTTAGTTTTCCCAAGTATGAAAGTTGAAATTAGAAGAACTATCAAAATAACAAAAAGTCAAAGTTGCTGAATTACCCATTTTACTAGTATTGATGGTGCCGTGAAATCATTTTTTATCAGTTACATTAAAAATTATTTAACAAAACTAGGTATATACTTATCCAAATCAGTTGGTTTCTAGGATTATTGTATCCTAAATAATTTTGAATCTTGAATTTCAAATCCCTCTGAAATAGAATTTAAAGAACTAAAAAATTATTTATTGCAACAATAAGAAAATTTGTTCACTAAAAACAAATTTTATCCTTTTTTCTAATTTTGCATCAAAATTAATAAAACTCGTTTTGTTTCAGTATGAGCAGTTAATTTTAATTTTCTCGAATCTTAATAGACATCCATAAATAAACTATAGTTTTCTACCCAGCTGTCTAAAAAAGTAGTTATTCTACCATGGTTGGTATCTTATTGTCCATGTAACAGGTTTAACCCCAGCTGACATTTCATGGCTTCTTTATAAGAAAGATATTTAATGGAAAAATGATATTTAAGTGGTAAATTATCCAAGTTGCAGAAGAGACAAAAATCTGACAAATAAACCATCTTGAATTCTAAGGAATTCAACAAATGAAACTGTTCCACTTGATCTGCTGGGCTGTGGTATCAATTGCTCCATCAGCAAATTTGTCAAACTTACTCAGGATATTATTGTTGGCGATTATATGAAGGAGTGCCCGTCCTATACTGGATCTGGTATTGGTGCGTGCTTTGTGTGAAATTTCATTTTAAGCATATTTTGTAGATCATTGTCCAGCCAGTTCACTTATGTAGGTTCATCAGCTATTAGGTTTAAGGTTTGAAACCAGCTGCTAGCTAGTTGGATATGTCATTTGGCAATGCAATCGGGTACATCACTTAACCCATTGAGTTATTTGGTACTGCACCAATGGCTAAACATCTGTAATGCAGCACACTTAAATAGATCCATTAACCCGGCTATGAGCACAAGATCTTATGATTACTCACATTGCCTGCTCTTGTAGATTCACATTGTCCGGCCGGTTAACTTATTTTCACTTGGGACTATCAGCTATTAGGTTTAACTTTTGATACCAGCCATTAGCTATCGGTTGTGTCATTAGGAGAACACTCGCGGACATCACCTGAACTCTTGATTTATTAAGTTTTACAAAAACTACAGCAATAACTGTACAGCATACATGCAACACATATCAATTGTTATAATAATCCGGCTATTAGGCAAGGAAATCTCATGATTCGTAACCCTGCCTACATTTTCTGTTCCAAATGCATTAAGTCCACTCAACATTTCAGAAATCCACATCTCACTGGTGGAATTCATTGCGGTTGGCTCATGCTTGTTACTGAGTTGGTTCATCTTCGCTGTTCTGTTTTGCAGGTATGATGATTCCATTGCACTTACTTACAGTTACAGGGCAGTATAGCTCAAATGGTAATGCTGCAAAGTAAAATCTACCTTAAGTAATAATA
>CH001811.1:182127-201806 GCA_000149265.1 Ciona savignyi | reverse complement strand
GCCAAAAACCTATGACTGTTCCTGTAATCATGTTGATCAATGGAATTCACTAATCCAATCATGGTCGTACACCCGTTACAATAGCTCTGACCTCTGTATCCTCGCATTGTGACGGGCTTCCAACTTAATATGCAGCTTGAATCAAAATAGTTGCCCTTGGCCTTTTCCGAATCCTGTTAATCAATAGCTGATTTGAGATCAATATGCAACTTGTAGCTTGTATATGTTTTCTGTCATGTACTTTATATTCAGTTTTTATCATCATATCTGATTTTTCTTCTTTTATCTTCTTTTGTGGATTGTAAATGATTTTGGGAAATATGTGTTGAAATCGACATATTTATTGGTCAGAATTAATCCTTAATATTTTTGTTATTTACCTAGTTTCCACATATCACCCAATTTCGTTTCAACCTGCCACTAAAAACCTACTGGCAAGACAAAAATTAATTTTCCCTTTTATCTCTCAGAAACAGACGTCGAAATTCGTTACTTTATGAATCACTGCCCCTGAACGATGGGTACATGGGTAAGAAGTGAGGTTGTGTGAGATGGATGGAATGTTGGGGGTGCAATTGTGATGATTTAAACTTGAGCCGACCCTGTAAACCTGCACTTCGCTTGAAACTGTCTAACTGTGCTGAAGTAACTGTGTTACCATGCTCCACCTGCAGCTGTGTTTTGTTGGCGAATGAATATACAGCATTAATATACCGTTTACCTGTTTTCCTATCCCCCATTTATGGTTCCAAACCAACCATGGCCCTGTATGCCCACTTTTGATAAAGGTTTTGTAATGTTGAAAAAATAGTGAGAGGTCCATTATTTGTATCGCTTTAGCAAGTTTAACATTTTGCCTGAAATTTTTGCTTTTATCGCTTTTATTTCTTTTACTGGGTTACAAAAAACACCTTTTTTCCGGGTTCAGGATAACTTTATAAAACACTAGTAATCATTGGATATAAAGCACACTATAATCATAGTAATGGAGCCTTGGAGACATTTTTTTGTATTTTTTAAAAAATTAACCCATTTGAGTTTATGTCCTTTTAAGTAATATAAGCTTTCATGTAATTACAATCCTATTTTATTTTGAAATTTGCCCTTTTTTTAGGTGCCTTTTAACATTCAGATTTTTTTTTTTTTTCGTATTTGTGGGGAATTTGATACTATATTTCTATACAGCTGTGTTTCATTATTTTAAGATTATAAGATTTTTTGTTGTTTATTGAGTTGCCGAAAAAAGAAAAGGAAGACTGATGATTACTTATTTATTTCTTAAATTAATGTTTTAAACATTTTGTGTGTGCAATACACGTTTAAACCACATTTACCAACCCAGAGTGCCTTGGTGGTTTACTTTAAAATAAAACAGCATTCCAGTTACAGTGTTTATAGTATATAAGCGAAAATAACCGGGTTTCAGTTTGTCCATGAGAATTTCATTATATACCAGGATACAAACGACACATCCATTCATCTACCCGCAATTATGGATACTGTGTGTTTAAACTGTGCTTGTAAATTAAAAATTTACCCCCAGTTGATTTAAGTTTATGTAGAATCTAACTTATCTTTTTTTTGTGTGTTTTTGTCCATTATGTTATTGTTGCTGTCATTTTGAAGTTTTATTTCAAAGTAATGTATATAAAAAGCAATAACAGTTAAACTTCTGAAGCTATTGTAGTGTGTTGGTAGTTGATTACATTTATATTCTTGTGGGTGGAAAGGCAGGCTTTGTGTGTGTATCATATGCATTTAGATGCTACAGAGTTGCCTAAGATACCTGTTATATTTCAGATATGAATTATATGTTACCATTTAATGAATGGTTTAACTTTGACTCATTTTTTGTTAAATTATTTTGTGCTACTGTTCAGCCAAATTAATTAGTAGTCAATTGGTTTAACTGTTAACAAGCCGTTGATAAATTACTGCAGCAACTGTTTTTTTAATAAAAGTCAACAAATGTAGCTTTTTACTGCTGCTCTGCAGTCAATGGCCACTTATTAAATATGTTCTTTGAAAAAACAATTTTTCATATTTACATAGTTAGCAGCTATGCGGTTTGATTAATTTCCATAGGAAGTGTGGAGCTCATTAAGTTATAGGATATTGAGCAGAGGTTAGCTCTAGACAGGTTAACCTTATTTAGTCTTTAACAAACGGTTAACTAGTTAATGATATAAGTGTTGTACTATTTTTTGCGTACAAGTTATAATATCACATGTTTTATTTAAAAGGTGGTATTTTTGCAAATTTTAACAAGAATATAGGTTTTGTTAATATTATGCTACTGGTATATGATTTTAAAAATATACTGGTTTGACTAAATGCTATGTTAATTTTATCACATCTTCAAAGTTTCCGCAAATATAAAGTCTTTGACGACTATGATCCGTATTATTAAAAAATATATATTTTATTGTGAGTTCTTAAAGAACTAGCTTTTTTTAAGATTTTCTCCAGTGTAAATGCATTTGTAAGTTTTAAAAGAACCACCTGAATATATGATTTCCTGCACACTTTATAAAGTTTCTTTCCTCTTCGGCCATTTTTAAGTTTTCTTTCCAGTTTTATGTGTTTTTAAATTGCAGCAAGCATTTACAGATTCTCACATTGCAATTCTATAGTTTAGTAAACCGTTTTTATTTTACTATATTCTTTGCCAATATTTTGCTATATGCTTTGTTAATATTACAGTATATTTGCGGTTACTGTTTTTCTTCCCAGAAATGTTATCACCTTTCATTCTAACATTGTTTTCATCCGAACAGCATAGGATCAATATGACTGTTATGTTTCCTTTTAATTTCATGTCAATTGTTTTGGTGTCCCAAATTATTTTCAATTGTGTCAGTGGAGAAGAATTAATTTTTGCAAACCTGGTAAGTATATTTTTTGTAAATATTTTAAAATCATTGGAAAATATTCCGACCAAGTGTTCTTTTGTTAACAATTGACAGGTAATCACCCATACCTTTGACGGAACATGTTTATGTGTTCATGCTCACAGCACTTGACAGATGATTCTTTAATCTAGTAGAACTTGCATGAAAGGTTTATCTAAATAAAAAAAAAACAAAGTGTAATTCATATCGCAACCCGATCATGGACATGTGGTACTGAGACAAAAACCTGTATTATATCATCATGACACCAACCTAGATAATTATCTATTCCACAGCTGTGGCGTCATGGTGCACGTAGCGCAATCCACAGCTTCAAAACTGACCCTTACAACAACCAGTCCATATGGCCACAGGGTCGAGGACAGTTAACACAGGTTTCATAGTATTTTTGTTTTTTAATTTTAAGCCATTTTTCCCACCACTTAAACATGTAGCCATCTTTTGTATATACGTACTCTATTTTCTTTATTGGCTCCGTACTCTATTTTCTTTATTGGCTCGACTATGTGCATAAGATGCTGATAAAGCTTGGTTTAGCTACTATTAAGATATTAAAGATTCAACATATCAAGCCAAGCAACTCGGCTGAGTTAAAATGTGAAACCCATCGACACAACCTGGCTTCCCACCCATGATGGTATAATAATTTAACTGTCTCACACTGCCCCCAGTGATATAGTAGAGATATTTTCATAAACTATATAAAAAATAACAAAAATCTTGAACAACAGATTGGGATGCACCAGCATTATGAGCTGGGAAGATACTTAAAGCAGAGGTACATTGGTCTGCTCAGTCCTCAATATAACAGATCTGAGGTTGGTTATTTTACGCTTTACTTCTCGTTTTTATTATGAGATTATTAAATTAGTAATTGTGTTTTTTTGGTTTTAAGATTACTTCATGGTTATTTGTGTAGTGCTTCTGGTTATAAGATCATTTATTTAGATATTTACTTGTGGGTTTTTGGTTGTAAGATATGTGATGTTTTTGTGTTTTTCCTATGTATGAGATTACTATGTATTTGGGTAGTTTTTATGGTAATGAGGTAATGGGAATGGTTCCTTGTTGGTGCAAACAGATGCTTAAAGGGGAACTGAAGTCAATTTTAAGAATATCTTAATAAATGGAAAAAAATACGCTGATTTCAAAAATCAAATCAGTTTTTTTCAATATTTTTTTGTTAAAGAGTTATGAGCAAATATGCATTTCATTTTATGTTAGGGGATTTCCCGTATTACGTCATTGACGTTGTTGAGATTTCGTGCCTATATGCGTTGTATACAATCATGTGCCAGTTTAGAGGTGAATTAGTAACAGGAGCGCCTGCAGGAGCGTTGTATTTTCGTTTTTTTATGGAGACTTAGCATAACACTTGTCATATAGCCTTACTGAACCAGTGTACATGGTGACAGCTTACTTTAAGCGCGGTCATTAAGGCCTGCACGGTCCTGGACCTAAGCTGAATGCTGAGGTATACAGATCTCGTGTTTAACTCTTTCCGTCCCAACTCGCCATATATGGCGAGTTGGTGGGAAAACATGGTATCCCGCCTGTACATAAATGGATGCAAATCTAAAAAACGATTTCTCCGCAATGCGTAATGGTAGAGACCTCAGCTATGGCTCATTCGATCAAGGAAACCCTATATTTTATTCTCTGTAATTTTCGTGGAGAAATATTAAAAATGCGAGGAGTGATAGCCTTTCTTTTTCAAGGCTTCGCCTCTTATTTCTATCGATTTTACACGAATTTACAAGTGACTAACTTAGCCAATAGGAGTCGCGTTAACTTACGGAGAAGCTCTTTTTGTCAAGCAAGTCTTTCTTTACATTCTCTGTGAATTTCGTGCCGTTGAGAAAAAAAGGAGAGCGTTGGTGACGTTTTCGCAGCAGGCGTTTATGCTTCGTGTTCACCAAAGCATGAATCCAGCTGGGCCTGCTGAGCGCACGATAAAGAAAAAGGCGGCGAGACTAGCTAGTTCGGTGTGCCCTGCTTTGAAGAATATTGGATATAGTATTTGTGTTTGTTTGCTTTTGTATGCCCTTTTTACACTTCCTTCACTGTTCTTATTTATACTTTTTACTATTTTAGTTCTACAAAACTAAAAACTTCAATGCGTTTTGGTTCAATTTTTCATAATATAGTTAGAATAAAGGAAAATTTCAATTAGGAATAGTAAAAAAACTACTGAAGATACAAATACAGTTCAAATTTTCCTGAGTACAAAAACTATTAGACAATCTACATTCCAATTTTCATATCATTTGGGCATACCAATAATTAGTGAGTATTTCGTTTGTCAGTGCACCTCAAAATTTTTAAAAGTCGAGCAGAATTATCTTTCCAACCATACTAAATATTAAATCATAGCATATATTTGAGAAAAACTGTGCTAATTTGAAAATGACCAAAAATTGTAAAAAACACTGCGGGACAGCATGTTTAAATTAATGCATTTGGCCGGGAGTGAAAGAGTTAAAAATGTTATTATCAACCCCTAGGCTACAAACTGAGAGTGTGAGAGATTTGGTATACATATGCATAGAAGTTGTAACAAATTTTTTTGTTTTCTTCATTTCTAGAGTAAATTTAAGTTAATGTTGTAACACTAAAATGGATGACAGTTTTCAGCATTCTGGCATGGATGAAAGAAGTTTTATTGTACACAATAAAACAACACAAATTCAGTCATATGCGTTTGAACCAAGGAAAACGTCTGAAAATATCTTTGAAGATGCAAGCCCCATAGAAGAAAATGTTTATTTAGAAACATTACCTATGGACATGACTTGGTGCCGTTGCAAAAACTGTATTCTTATGGACACACCGCAAGAATGTTTATGCTGCATGAATGTACATGCATTTGTGCACAAAATAACACCAG
Source organism: Ciona savignyi (assembly GCA_000149265.1). Taxonomy (NCBI): domain Eukaryota; kingdom Metazoa; phylum Chordata; class Ascidiacea; order Phlebobranchia; family Cionidae; genus Ciona; species Ciona savignyi. The sequence continues at coordinate 196,007 of CH001811.1, read as the reverse complement.
ACTGGACTTGCATTACTAAAAGCCCTTATTTTTCAATTATCTGCTTGGATAAAGAAGTTCTTGAAGTTGCACTTGATGTACTGGGTTGATCACTATGTTTAAAATCATAATCAGAAAAATTAAAAATTGTTGGAACTGTATTTTTCACCAAGCGGTTTGTTTTCATCATCTTGGCCACTCCATTGGAGTCAAATACAATTTTACTATGATAATCCTTGTCACAAATATGTGCACTACACACTGCGGTTCTTTTTCCCAGGTAGTTTAGAACGCTTGCATTGTTGTATCCATTGCTTCATCCGTTTTTTGTCGTTGTGAGGAAATCGATGGAAGAGCACAGGTGGATTGGAATTTCGTATGTTGTAATAGAAATTTGTACATCCCGGAGCAAAACAATATGCTCCAATCACTCTTCCTTCCTTCTCAGTTAACTTTAGGCATTTTACAATAATAAAAAGAACTAAATTGGAAAAGTGGTATATTCTTATTAACTTATTTGGGTAGTTAAGTGGAGATCTATTATATATATTCTTCACTTACGTATCTGAGTGCTTGTTGTGTATTTATTGTTAGACTACACATCAGCTACTCAACTGTGGATTAACTGGTTTATGCAATAAGTGGTATTCTCAACCAGTAGGCTAATGCTCAGTCATAACAGCAGACATTAAATGCACCACATACACAACAGCAAAACATTATACAAACAGCCAAGTTAAACCATGAAAGAAATAGGCTTTTCCCACCGCATAGTCTAGCCTTTGCTTGATGGCTGGTTTATTTCTATAAATTGCTGGCAGTTACAGTTTAATGCATTCTGTTCTAGTTTTCTTGTTCTCTCTTCACTTTTATAATTTATGATATAAATTGCTAAGACTTATTATTCTAAAGTCATTTAAATACGAGACCTGTATACCTCAGCATTCAGCTTAGGTCCAGGACCGTGCAGGCCTTAATGACCGCGCTTAAAGTAAGCTGTCACCATGTACATTGGTTCAGTAAGGCTATATGACAAGTGTTATGCTAAGTCTCCATAAAAAAAGCGAAAATACAACGCTCCTGCAGGCGCTCCTGTTACTAATTCACCTCTAAACTGGCACATGATTGTATACAACTCATATAGGCACGAAATCTCAACAACGTCAATGACGTAATACGGGAAATCCCCTAACAGAAAATGAAATGCATATTTGCTCATAACTCTTTAACAAAAAAATATTGGAAGAAACTGATTTGATTTTTGAAATCAGCGTATTTTTTTCCATTTATTAAGATCTTCTTAAAATCGACTTCAGTTCCCCTTTAAAATTGTAACTTGCTTTTAATCTATCCGCTTGCTTTTTAATCTATCCCATTAATCCGCTGGGTTCAGGCAATGTCCGTAAAGTGCCTTGCCCGAGGACACAACCGACTTGCTAGCGACCAGTTTCGTACCTGCAACCTTTCGATTGAAAGGCGGTCGGACGTTTTTGGAGGCATGTTCTTTTAAGACAATTTGTAATAGTACAAATCTCACCAGATCTACATACGAAGCACTGATTACGACCGCACACTTATGAGCGCTCAATCGAACATGGCTGGGTTATTTCCACCTGAAGGAAGGCAGCAGTGGAATGGTAGCAGCACCAACTGGCAGCCGATACCAATACATACAGTTCCTAGGAATATGGACTCTGTAAGTTTCCAAATGTAATTTATTTGATTGTTGTGTGTGGGCTATATTCATGGTCATATACAGCGTCTATACCAGTAGACTATATTTAGACCTTAATATGGGTAACTCAACTTCACCCATTCAATTTAGGCAAGCATTAAGTAACTATTGTGTCTGTTTTTTTATTTTTCAAATTTTAATTGTTATGAAGCCACGATGTGTTTTAACAAGATTCTTCATTTTAATTTGAAATCAGCAATTGTCACACCATGCTATGGCCACAGTTTAAACTGTTAAAGCACTGGGTTTAAGAATTGTCCACTTCGTCCCTAGCTTAAAGATGCAACCAACTATCTAGCCCAGTGTTTCCCAACCCGAGTCCGCGGTCTCAAATGAGTCCTGAGTCCGCAAGCACATCAACAATTTATAAAACTTGTATTTGTTTTTGATCGTTATAAACAGCAGTGATATGTGTTTATCAACGAGACATTGTAACTCAAGGTAATTTTAAGTTTGTAGTAGTGTATCGTATGTACATAGTCCAGTTACGCTGCACTTTTGAGTTACGCTAATTGAAAATTGATGCACTTTGAGTCCGCAAAGACTTTCGCTGGTAAGGAAATAGTCCGCGACCAAAAAAGGTTGGGAAACACTGATCTAGCCAAATGTTTCGATCCCGCAACCATGGTAAAAATAAGCTAACCCACCAAACCTTGTTGTTCTTACAAATAATTAACCTCTGGTTCACCAACGACCTTTAAAATCGTGCAAAGGATTTTAAGATATTAAATCGGTATTGTCCCAATTCCTTTTGTCCATTATTGGATTATTGGACCATATATAATATTTCTACAGTTTTAGAACCTCTTCATTTACTTGATTTTTCAACAACATTATGCATTAATAGTGATGCCCAGGTATACAACCAACTTAAGCAGCAGAAAGTTTTAATTCCATAACCTTTCAGTCTACAGTCGCCAGTTGTACTAGTTCAGTGAACCAGCTTTAATAGTTTCTCTTTTTTTAGCTCCTTGCAGCCCCAATTGGGAGTTGTCCCAAGCTGAACAAGTTACGCTCTGATATCCTGGCCTCAACTGAATATGCGAAACTGCAGAAGAAATATGCTGTGAGTTTTAAACTTTAGATTGTTTGGTCTATCCTATTTGGAAAGCGATATTGTATCCACTCAGGTGGGAAATTGGTAGGTTGATAGTTGGATGACTGGGTTAAATGTTTTTGCTCGGGATGGAAAAGTGTAATATTTTGGTAACATGAATTTTAACATGGTTATGATGTTTGGTTAAAGTTGCACCTATGCATTACCTTTATAATGTGGTTGAAATATTACTTAATTAGGTTATGAATGAAAAATCAAATTAAATAGTAAATAACACAACTAAATATAGCACGATAAAAAGTATTATGCTTATAAGTGTTTTCCTTTTAGATTATTTTTTTCTTCATGGTTTTGGTTAAAGTCTTATAATTTATCTCCGAATCCCATTTTGCAGCCGTTTTTAAACAACATTTCGAAATGGAGCGGTTGTGACAACGTTGATATTCGGAGCTCATGGAATATTCAAGATACGTTGATAACTGAGGTGCTTTTTACTGTTTTTTTAGGATTTAATTTTTATTTACCAGTCAGCTGGTAGGAAACAGCAAACATTAACAAAGGTGGAAAATATAAAAAAAAATGTTAGATTGATAAGCAATTCTTGCTCTAAGCATAGGTAGGATAAGGAATTGTTTATTTCCTGGGATAAAAAAGAAAGGAGCGCTTTCACTCATTCAATCGCCAGATTACATTGTACCCACCATTGCATAGCTGCGATATCTGAATATACCTTTGCTAAGTATTTTTATATGGTAATCGACACTGCATAAAATAAGTTTCAATTCGCTTTTTTCTTGTTGCTTAATTATGGAGAATTATTTTTGAGAAACATAATCTAAACTTAGTATCTGTTGCCAGAAAACACAAGGGTACAAGCTCCCAGACTGGGCAAGCGATGAAGTGTTGGAGACTCTTGATGAGATTGCTGGGTTGGACATCCATGTCATGTATAGTGGGGTGAATTCCGAATATCGGGTTGATATTGCGAGAGTGGTAACTGGTGGGTTCGATTGAATTAAATTTTATTGGTGTACAGGGGTGTTCTAATCTGAATCAGTTCATTTTGTTTCAATTATCATATGTGAACATTAGGGTTTTGTGCCACTCTCTGTGTAAGGATAGGATGGGATATACATGTTTATCCCCGTGAATGGGAAAACCAAGGGAGTTAACACACGGGCAATTATCAGATCACCTCGCGCCCATTGTCGGATTACCGAAGCTATTTCAGTGTGTTGTGTATGATACACGTTCCTTTAATTTGGTAGAACCCATCAATCCACTGAGTTAAGGCAATGTACGTAAAGTGCCTTGACCAAGACCACAACCGACTAGCTAGCGATCAGTTTCGCACCTGCAACCTTTCGATTGAAAGGCGACCCACTTAACCGCCAGACTAACCGGCCGGACAAATATTTAAATCAGTCAAAATTTATTCTTCTATAAACTTTTGATTGATATACGAATCCTAACTGACCCAATCTAAACTTGTTATATTTAAATTACAATTTTTAACTGAATGAATTTTAAAACAATAAATTGTATTAAATATAACATGTTTGATAAAAAACAATAAAGCCAATTTAATAGAAAAACCTTATTATTTGTTGCCTACTGTGGCACAATTTTACAAAAATTTGTAAATAATCGAATGTGTTGAATTAATAGACAAATATGTTTTGTCTGATTTTTCAAAAACTTTAAAAAATAGCTCTCAGCATTATGGAAAACAGTACCTCTGGAAGCTAGAATCTAAATGTTGAACTACAGTGTTTTCCAGGCAACCTGATGAAGCAGATCGTGGAAAATATGAACAAGAGAATTACAGAGGAAGATAACTTTAAAGTTGTGGCATATTCTGCTGTAAGTTGCTTTAATTGCGAAACATTTTTTTATATTCTTTTTTAGTGCGCATTGTGGTGAGGTGTATCAGTATGGTTTCTGTATACCAGATGGTTTTTGGTTCGAACGCCACTCTAGACATTACATTTCTAGTTTTTTTATTAAGCTTTTGCAATATGTAGTAGGCTGTATTGTTGTTTGTTTAATGAAAAAAAGAGGTCTGGAAATTATGCATAGTAAAATCATGAGACAGTTTATTCTCATCTTTACCAATTTCTGCCGGTTTAGTGTCCATGAAGGCACTTAGTATTTTATATTTATATCTATTTACATCATTTAATCAAACAGGGAAAATTATAGTAAATGTTCAACACACCTTATACCCCACCATCAGTTTATCAGAGCTATTTCAGTGTATGTGATTAAGTGGGTTTCTACTGTTTTATATACTGTTTTAACGTAATAATCATGAGTAGGTGGCCAGTTTCAATCCCAACACCTTTTGACTGACAGCTTTTGCTTTCACTGAATGTGCTGGCCAATCTGACAGTCACGAGATAAATTGATAACAATATGGATAAATATGGGGGTCTGTATACCTTTAGTAATCATCCAACTGCCATTTTGATGCACATTTGCCATAATAACTGCTCTGACCACCTTTTTAACAAATAATATTATCATAACAACTGTGGTTGTTCCCACACATTGATATGCAATATAACTTCCCACCCAACCACCAGCATGACACTACGGTTGGTTCCCTCCTTGTTGCACTGGACAGCTACAACGACCTCCCCCCTCCATACGCCGCTTGTGTAATTCTCGAACTTTACAAAGATGATGCGACCAGCCCCCCCAGATATATTGTTCGTGGATATTACAGGTAACCCAATGTACCCTGATATCTTATAACTTTACCAACATCAGCAGCTTTCAGTTTCAATAATAGTTAGGTTTAAGTAGTTTGAAATTGGGTTTATAAGGAAGCATATTGCATGGAATGATTAATAATCATATAATTGAAAATATATATATATATAGTTCGATTGATCTTAGTATGGATTGCAAGGGGCTATGAAACCCTGTCATTTGTTAGACATGTACAAAATTATGTTCCTTTTTGTAACTTCTACATTTTTTTAACACATTAAACCACTGAGCTGAAAGGACTGGTCATCAAAGGGCTTGCCAAAGAAATCAGGCGACTGGTTCGATCCCACAACCTTTTTAAATTAAAGCTTAAATTAAAACTCACATTCCCAAAATCTTTGAACGTGGGTATTATACAATTGTGCAAATTATTTTTAATGACAAAAATTTAGAATATTTTTTTAATTTCAACTACATTTTAAGTCTACAGTAACATCAAAAATTACAATAAAGGGTGGCTTATTTACAAGTGTTGTTTTTACCTTACCAGAAATGCTGATTAAAAAGGGTGATATTTTTGACTGTCTACTGTAATGTAGGGTTACGCTGAATAAGCAACAGTTTAAGAAACATACTACAGCTATATTTCCAGGATTAATTAAACAATTACCTCACAGGAATTCAACCAAAGACCTGGTAGAGCTTAATTTACTCGGCTGTGAATTCAATTGTTCGTTAGATGACTTTGTAAAAAGAGCTTCAGTAATATTCCCCACAAAACATTCTAAGGATTGTGGTATACCTTCTTATACAGGTATTTCATAAAGATTTGTACTAATCGGTTTTGTTGGAAATTGTAAGCAATTGATTACATTTTGCATGTTCATACCATATTGTTTTAATTGTTTTACCATTTTATGAACATGTTGTCAGATTCCATTTGAATAAGTTACTGATGATGCCAATTGTGGTTAAAATATATTATATCATACTAAGATTAAATCTACTGAACAGTACGCACAAATTAATGCCTGACTTGCAACAACATGATATGAGAACGGTTGAAAACATCCTACCAGTACAGTTCACTAGCTAGTCAATTTTTAACTTTTATGAATAAATTAGAATCGATACTTTTTTGTCTGAAGTTTTAAATTTTCTCCATAGACTTCTTTAAAGATAATCTGGAGTTGTTGTTCGTTATTGTGAGTTGCTTGCTTGCACTCACATGGATACTGGTACTTATGGCTTGTTGCAGGTAGGTTGGAAGTTGACGGAATACAAAAAACATATTTGCACACATTCATTTTTCAGAATACAATGTGCCCACAACTAGGTTGTTTTTATTGCAGTGTGTTGTGATAGAGACATTGCTTTTAAGTTTGGTTTAGCCCATGGGTTTTCTCATTATTAGTCAAGTTTCTGTAGCTATTAATGTATGATGGCAAAATTTCCATGCGGGTAGAATGGATGGATTTATCAATGGGTTGTGTCAAGTTTCCTATATTCTAGTCCCAAGCAAAAATAATATTAACATGAATCGGTAAAAAAAACAATTTTCCTCCCCTAGTATTAATTATCTTTGTCATTGACGCCAGTCTATATCATTGCCTCTCCCTATCGAATTGTTATAGACTTCTTTCCTTTGATCTATATCAATGGTCCTCCTATCCATAGCACCATTGTTATTGCATCTGTCTATATCATTCACCCCTTACACCCGTCTATACCAGACCGTCTTCCCCTTTTGTCAATGAACCTCTGTCTATGGCATTGCCTCTTGCCTCCCTTTGTCATTGAGCCCCTATCCATATCATTGATCTCATGTAACTTGCAGGAGACGTTGTCGATCAAAGAAGTTAAGGCTTCGTGAGGTAGCTTACCAGCCTGTTCCTTCATTCGATGAACATAGCAGTAGCTAATTTTGCACAACACTTCGTCCTTGTGGGATTATGGAAGCCATAACTTCGTCCATGATGTTGTAGAAATATACAATAATTACTTGACAATAATTATGTTATGAGTCACAGCATCTTTTATGATCAGGTCTCGATTTTGTCCTATTATTTAATATTTAGCATTTTGGACCATCTCATCGTAACCTATACTTAAATCATTAGTTTGTACCAAAATCGTCCAAAGTCATCATGTGCAATGTGATGACAATGCTTATTGTGTGATGACAATGCTATTGTGATTTGCAAAACATAAACTTTTTTGGCATGTTTCAATCGTTCATAGTAAACTCAGTTTTTGTGTAATGAGAGATTAATATGACAAGTAATGTGCTATTTCTGTTGGTACTGTGATATCGTTATTGCTGCTTGGTGTTTTGAATGTCCTCTACGTGCCTAACTTTCTTTGTGTCTGTATTTTTTGTTGGAAATGCATTAATGATGTATAGAAAGCGTTTAAATTAATATGCGCAGTGTTAGCATTAAGGTATAAGTGTTGCAAGAATAGATGAATATTCCACAATATATTTTGGAAATGATATTTGATAAGGATGTGACGCTGTTATAAAGGATGACACTATAGGATGTTCAGGTTTCGTGTTTTATCCCTGTGGATTGGAACATGCAAGAGATGCAATCACACCGGCCATTAGCAAGGTTGATGGAGCAATTGCAAGGTGTTGTGTATAGATTAGAGTTGCAACGGTTTTGGTTTAAAAATATAATTCAATAGGTTAGTCTACATCTGCCAAGTACCGGTTAATGTTAATCCTTCAGAATAGTAGCTAAATTTATGTATTGCTTTGCACCCAAAGGTTGTAGGACTAAAACTGGTAAGTTTTGTCTGTGGACAATGCACTTCATGGAAATATGAAAGAATTTCTAATACTCGCATATACAACACATCGCAATAACTTCAGCACACTGACAGTGGGGTATGTGGTATTTTAAGATTTCTTTTTTGTTTTTTTAACTAGAGATAATAAAACAATGTTTACAAATAACCCAAACTATTTTTTGGTTTTTAATGCCATCTACCCAAGTCACAATAGGCCTATAAACCATCACAAGACTTGTATAAAAATATAAACAAGCTTTTAGGGCCCTGCCATATTATAGGACTAGAAATCACCACAAGAATTTATATTATGTTAATTTCGTTATACGATAGAAATTTGGAGGAACCATTTACACACAAACATTTACAAGAATTATTTACAATTTGCAGAGGTTGATTTGCAAGGTTTCGAAAGCTTGTATTCTACACAATTTGAAGCTGCTATTATTTCTACAAGCGTACCAGTAACGGTTTTGGAAGAAAGAAAACATATCGCCAATTCCAAACAGAAATATTTATGCACAAAGAAGTATGGTTAGAATTACCATTAACATCCTATTCATGGATTTCGTCAATTAACTTAGGTCCACAGTCGAGTTATTTTTCCGGTTGTTTCCTGGTGGGTTTATTCACGATTAGTTGACAATGGTGTTGCTACAGATAGCGAAAAACAATAAATATGATACACAACAAGCAGACCGTGGGATTTGGTGTTTAAGAGAGGGGCACGGGGTAGCTAGTTTACACCGAGGCACGTCAAACAACTCGATCACATAGAAATGTTATTGACAAATTATTCTACGGGGAATTTCCGCAGTACGTTTGTGGAAAACCAAATGTTTTGGCGATTTTTTTAAACACAATTTAAAAGGATCGTTGGTTCAATGAGACCAAAGAAATTACAGAATTTACATATCGAACCACAACACTATTTTTTTACGTCTGAAACCTAAACCAATCCAGATCAAAATCATATACACAATAAACATAATTATCCAGCTAAGTAGAGTGGCTAAATTAAATTAAGAAATTTTAATTCTTGACAGGCTGATCTTGTTGAATCGGTTGCTTTTCCCTGTAGTTTTCCCGCGATCTCTGTCGAATAAGTGGAACGTTTTAGGAAGAGTAACTTAATTTTCAAAGAACACTTGTATCTATATCCAAGCCATTAATATGTCACCACATATTGGTAAAGTACACAAAATGTCAATGGAAATAAGGTTGACAATGCAGAAACAAACAATCCATAGTTAGGGTCAAAATTATTTTTTCGGGTAAAATGTCTTTTTAGAGAATTTTTATACCAAATATGGCAATGAATACATTACTAAATAGTTAAGGAAATGCAGTGTATTCAATATTCATCAGTGTTAGTTGTTAACTTTGATTTTTTTATTGATATATTTGATTTGTTACCAATAGTTTGACTAAAGTAGTAAAAATTACAATCGATTTAGCAAAAAGGAAATAATAAAAGCATAAAAGTCGGTCACACAACATATTCCCATGGTTTCTAATCATGTGAAACTCATGTGTTGCGTAGATTATATTATCATCAAAGTCTTCCAGTAATAAAACTGAATAATATAATAAAATATGCAAATATATTTAAAATAGACTCGACTTTAATTAAATTATAGTTTTTATTAGTATATACACTTCAGAATGAGATAAAGATGTCTCAGAGCACCAAACTAATGTGAAGTCTTGGGCTTGGCCAGTGTTTACTTCAATGAATTAAATGCAAACAATACAATAGTGTTAATGCATATCCTCAGTTGTTGACTGGTACACCGGAATGGGTTTTGTGTGTTTTAAATTAGTTAGTTTGTTGGTTATGTTTGTCAATACACAATGCACTTCATTTTCATTGCCCTAACAAAGTGATAGGTTGAACAAAACATTAGAAGTAAACCACCATGTAATGCACACTATAATATAGCTTAAGCAACTCGACCGTGAGCACGCGTTCTAAAGATTCTTTTAACTATCCAAACAAAACATTTGTGCGTTTATATGTATAGTATATACATTGTAAAACATATTTCCAAATTTAGATGTTTTTAAACAAATGGCCACTTTTCAAGTTAGGACAGTGTACAGTGTTATATAAATAATTCCAATATATTTTTTTTATATTTTGATTGATTTCAGTTTAATTATTATTTTAAGTTGCTGTAACTAAGAGAAATTTCAACACATAAAAATGTTTGATGGTGATAACATACTATTTGAAAATTGAATTGTATGTGATAAAATTCTTTAACACATGTCTACAGTCCTGGTTTGTCAAATAAGACACAATCAATATTTTTAGATAGCACCCGCTTAATACTGTACAATTAGAGTAAGTTAGAAATCGAACGCAGGTGTGACTGGGATAATAATAATAGCCAGCACTACGAATTATGGTTTAGAAAGCAAGGTGCAGTTTATCCTACCGGAAACTCATCTATATGCCTGTGGTTATTAAATAGCTATATACGGGAGCAAATTTTTCCAAAATCCATAGTGAAAAGTTAATTACCTGCACATATGATTTAAAAAAAAACAAACAAAATTAACCATAAATCTTTTTCAACACATAAAATAAATTATGCCTAGAAATTGACAATTGTGTAAACAATCACGAATGCTGTTAGAAAGTTTTGAATTTGTTATCTGAACTGCCCATTTATATAAAAAATTTAATCATTGTACCCTCTGGATGCCTTCACACCCTTATATATATATATATATATATATATATATATATCTATAAACAACACATACCGGTAGTCATTATACAAATATATATTCATATTGATTTTTGTATCTATTTGAGGAAACTGATATTAATTATTAAATGAGTCAAAACATGTAATGCGAACATTATACATAACTTTTAAAAATAACTGGTTGTATACACAACATGGTGACAAAATAGTTTGTGACATCATAATACTATGAAAATGATATCAAGTGATATGAAGAACTTGTTTGTGTAAATAATATACAAAATGATTGTTTTTAAAACAGTTAACTATGGATTATTTAATGGTAGAAAAATTGTTGGAAATTTACTGGTATTAAAGATTTAAATGTTGGAACTTGGAATGGTGACAATATAATAACGAATAAATATGCAGCTATGTACCGAAATCCTTTATCTGAATTTGGCCCGAAACTCAATATTTAGTCAGGTGTCCAAATAGTTCGCCTGAACCACCAAATGTGTTTTAATATCAAGTCAACAGAGACAGATTTTTCATATATAACGAATCACAAAATAGGCATAATTTAAATGGATATATAAAAACATTTTCCTATAAAAAAAATATTGTTTTTATTTTCGTTATATTTTGTTTCTACTCAGTGTATGTTTACATACAGTCATATAGAATTGCAGTTCCTAGGTAAAGTTAATTTTAGTCACAACAGTGCATCTTTAAAATAACAAATCGTGCGAAATGTCACATTCTGATTAGAAATTTATTCGGAAATTAATGGCTTTTGCCTGAATTTGTTTTTTTAGTTAAAACAAAGCTTTTTTATTTTAACTATTATTACACTCAATTCATTGCTTAAAGGGTCATGTCGCGAATATAGTGAATAACTGTATGGGAATAACTTGGCAAACTGTGAAATTTCCAACACATGGAAAATGAATTAACATAAGACAAGACAAAGCAAGTCAGTGACAGGACACTGTAAATCATTTTGCAAAGCAGAAAACATTAAACAAGATAATTTTTTTTTTTATCTTAAGAAATAGCTGAATGTGAACAATTCTATTTTTTATAATAAACTTTGATGACAGACTGTCATTTTACAATATGTTTAAATAAAGGCTTTTGATATTGTTGTTCATTCAAGTCTACTTTAAGATCCAAACTTAAGGCTACTGTGCATCACTCTACTAAAGATACAAACCTTTTGAACTTTTGTCGATTTTTAGTGTCACACGATGTTTTGAAATTATATTACACCATAAAACTATTATTATAATACACTATAAAACACTTTATACAGTAATGTTATATAGAACTGTTTTTGTTTAAAATTATTCATGAAAAGTAAATTCATTGAAATATATTTAAAAAAATTGGTTTAAACAGAATATCCCCTCATTTTATTTTAAAAACGTACACAGTCCTTATTACATTTAAACAAAATTAAACTCACCGATTCATTTCGCTTTTGTCTTAACCCTTCTTCTTCAACTTGACGACGTTCGTAGTGAGAAAAGTCATCAAAAATACTCGTTTGGTGTTTATAGCTGCTAATGATTTTGAGAACCTGTCTTCCTTTATCCGCGGGTACCTCTTGAGTGTCCCGAGAGTTTGTTACCGGTTTGTTTTCGTTATTTTCGAGTCGAATATGGCGGAGTTGACTGTTCGGAACATCCTTGGCGTAAATCCATTTCACCTGGAACTTTCCTTTCCATTTATCCTGAGCCCAAACGCCGGCGCGCTTCGAGTAATCGATCTGCGTTAACATTTCGGCGACACCGCAAAAATGACCGGAACCGTTCACGGAATACAGTAAAATCACTGGACCATGTCCTTGCTGTTCACGAAACGCCGAATCCAACCGCTTGTTGCCATGCTCAGTCGAGCACCAAATGTTGTATTTGATAGAACGATGAATATCGTCCTCAGAATACGACTTTATCACAAAAAACCTTGCGTTTCTAACATCGATGGTCAACCTTTTCGGGTTGTAGTCATTCTCCGCTTTCAACTTCTCCAAAATCTGACTCCCTGGTTCATCAACCACTTGAGGATTATACTGAGCAGTAGAGTTTGTATTCCCAACATTAGAAGCTTGGTAACTTGGTGCACCATCAACTGGCCTGCAATAAATCATTGCCATTTAGTTTCTGATTGTGTAATAACTCAGGCAGGGAAGGATCAAAATATATGTATGTGCAAGTCTGACCAAGCTATAATATCTTGACTTTATACACTGAAGACGTGAAGAGCTATACCTAGCATGTTAATACACATAAGTAAGCTACCAAACCTATTCTTTGGACTCCATGCACAGTTGTTTCTATCAAAGTTCAGGTATAAATAGGTGGCACATTTTGTAATATTTTGGGTTATAAATGCAATTTATTTATTTTTACTTTTTTTTAAATACATAGTTGCTTCCTAAAGAATAGGACTAGGACGTTGTGTTCAAAGTTCAAGTCAGCATATTACAATTACCACATATGTCAGTACAACATTCAAGAACTAAACTTACCCTTGCCTTGGTGCAGACCATCTTTGCGGAACACCTTGCTGTCCTGGCATTTGACCTTTAACCGGCCCTTTTACAGGTGGCTGTGAGTCCCAAGTACCGATATCCATATTATGCTTGATAGGGGGTGGCAGTCCGGGTCCAACCATCGACTTCACTTTCGGTTTAGGTTGAGGTTTCGCAGGTTTCGACGCAATTGCTGCCCAGGACACTGGCTTCGGGGCATTAGAGCCTGGAGCAGGCGTGCTGTTGTTACTTGAATTAGCGCTTTGGCCCGATTGTCCACTCAAATTGGCTACAGGCGGACCGGACGAGACAATAGGTCCACCACCAGGCATTGGTATTACAGAACCACCTTGCATTGGTTTCATTGGA
>CH001811.1:167580-181886 GCA_000149265.1 Ciona savignyi | reverse complement strand
GCTCCTGGGGCTCCGTGACCCAGTACGCTCCCGTTGGACACAATCGCTTCCCCCGCACCTAAATAATCATGAGGCGTTGCTGGCATAATGGAATGGTAGTAATCGCCGTTATAAGTCGGTGCTGCCGTTTGCTGTCCGAATCCAGTGCCACCAGGAGTCTCTGGCATTCCGCTACCGTGAGAGCTATGCGAGGCCCACGGACTAAAGTCAGTTCCATGTTGGAAAAAATTGTAAGGCGGATTGTAGTACGTCTAGAAAGAGTAACATTTCATTATTTATGTTAGAAATTAACCTTTACAATTTAACTAACAGGTGTGCTTCCAAGCGCTGTAGGTGGATGGCTAAACATGGCATCTGGTAGAAAATTATGTTGCTGTGCTTCTCCTCCAAAACCCGATAAGTAAGACATGTTGTCGGTGTTACCCGTGGACCACTCCGAATTACCCATGTACGGAAACGGCATCTGACCATAGTAACTAGCCATATAGGAATCGGTTGTTGGGGCCATCCCATAAGCCTGTAAGAAATGAGCATAAGTGTTATATATGACTTTAAAACAATCTATGGTTTATTTTAAGAATAATAAAATATTTTACCCATTAATCATTTAATCAGGTTGAGGCCAAAACTAGAGAGTGGTAATGCACATAAGTAAGAAATGAGCAACATCCTTATGTAAAAATTTATTTCACCATATGACCAACCTGGTTAACATTAGGTTGATGCATGTAATTTGAATCAAACTCATCTGCCCTCCCAGTTTGTCCTTTGCTCTCTAATCCGTTCTGCATTCTGCTTCGTCCAGTTTGTGCTTTATGATGCTGCAAAAGAATATAAAGGATACTCAACTCCATAACAAATGTAGAGCACAGGCATTAGTTTGCTTTCCCAACATTTTCCGACTAAGGTTCTGACGCATTATTAATGATGTCAATTGACCGGTGTGAGAAGCCATTCTTTAAAATTTTCTTGTGACCCGCAAATTTTTTTTAAATATCCCATTTTGTACTTTTGACACAAACAATTTTGGTTTACAGAAGGTAGCAGGAAATATTTTTTAGCTTTGAAGTTTTAGCCCATAGTTTATTATCAAAATCAGCCATGGTTCGTACATCATCCATTAGAGTTTTGAAGTCCCTATTATTGCAATAATAAATTCAGAGCTAGTGCACCAGTTTTAGTATTGCACTTCCTGTATGCACACTTTTGCAGTCAAACCCTCTTTTAATTGTCTTAATGATGTAACAAAAAGTACCAGCACTGATAACATTTTGGACTTAATCAATTTTAGGTAAGTCCTAGGGTGTGCAGTGGCTGTACATTCTACGCTAGCTTCTATCCAAAGGCGGTGGGTTGCCAGGCAACGCTTGCAATTTAGTGGCTACAATTCGATAATTAAAAAAAACGTTTTCGGTCGTTTCAAATATTTTCGACAACTCCATGACTTTTACCTTTAAAACGTAAACACATTTTAAACGTCTTATCTAAGTGTTAAAATTAACAACAATTTCCCAGTGGAGGATACCGCCGCACCCATCTACTGCCTGTGTCGTTGCATTCGCAACCCTGCAACATTTTAAAACTATCCGCCTATGCATCTATCTAGTTAATTAAAAATAACAATTAAGACATTAACTTACTTGGTCTAATGTTGCATTTGACATAACGGAACAAATATTGCATTCGAACGGTTTGAATGCGAATAGTAGTACTAACAGCCACTTTAACTGCAATTTATCTACGATATCTGCAGGTAAAATATATATTTATATTGCCAGACTAAGGAGTATCATATCCCAACTAGATATTATGTGTGGATTACTATTAGACAGAAAAACAATGTGTTATAATGGGCGACACTAAAGAAAAGAGAATAACTGCTTATTAAAAGTATTTAATCTAAACCCATGAACACTTATTTTAAGATCTGACCATGTCATTAGCTCTTACACTAACCATAAACTTGCAGTTTTCCTTCTTTCAGTTTTGCTCTGTTATATTGTATAATATATCTGTTATTCAGTAAGGAAAGTACGTCAGCTGCACACTCGAGTTTTTTTTCCTGCGTCTTTGCACACTCGTAAACCTACCTCTGGACCTCGGGTAATTTACTGTAAACCTACCTCTGAACCTCGGGTAATTTATTGTCAGTACATTTTTTGTTATTTGGGCGACCCTATGTGACCTAGATAGATATATTAGCTGACGGACACGACAGATTTAGGATAAAATAATATGTTTGTTTAAGATTTTGGTAAAACAGTAATAAAAAGGAGATTGTGTGCACACTTGAAGTGTGCATTTTTGGACGTTTGCACACTGCACACTTAAATATTTGGCGTGTGCACACTCGAGATCTCGGCGAAAATTGACATACTTTCCATACGGGTCTGTTATCAGTGTTAATTTTTTTTAATATATTGTAATGCAGTTACAATTATTAACATCACATGTACATAAAGACTACTTTTATAATGAAATATTGCTGTCCAGTACTGATATTAATTCAGACTGATGTTTGTAAAAATGCACTCTCAATTAATCTGAATTTTGCTCTTCTTGTGTTATTAAATCAATATGAAATTAGCAACCAAATGTCTAAGTCTGTTATAACTAAGTTAAGAAATGTAATTCCAAAAAAAACTATTTAGGAGGTGGTATATTCTCGTGATCCTGTTAGATAATGCTAACTTCGATTTGGAACGTACGTGCAGTTCGTCTATTGGGTCTATGATAGCCGTGTTTCTCATGCATATGTGGTATTTTGTGTGTCAATCTACCTCACACTACATGGCCGTAAGTAGATGTACACCGCACTCTGTTATAAAACTTGTATGTTGTAACTATTATTCGACTAATATGCCCAACAAACTAAATTGATAACAAATACACCTGCTAACCAAATTAGACTTCTGTTATTTCTACCGTGCGCCCCCTATCGACAACCAATTAACAATGGGTGGTCTGTAGTCTCAGCGCAGTCTGTCAATACTTTTATATTGTTTATTTTATTTTAGGTGTAAATCACTAGTGTAAATTATTTCATGTATATTGTAGTATGCAAAAATATAAAATTTTTACTAATGACAACATTACAATTTGTAAATTTGTTGCAGGTATGCGGTTATGTCACCTTCCGTTGTCACAGTCGAATACTTATTTACTTTACTGGGTTCAAACTATAGCTTCTTCCTTAAGTATATATTTCTGTTTTCATTAACGTACTTAAATGGTACCAGTCTGCTTTTTTGGGAATATTATGAAAAAATTCATTTAAAATGTAGAGTCTAAATTTCTTTGAAACCGCTCAACCCAGGGAATTAATGATTTAAACCAAATCCGTTGCAACGTATTAATCTCTTATCTGCAACACACTTCGATTGGGTAGACAACTGGCCCGTGGGCACGAGTTATAACAAAACAACAGTGATAAATCCTCCAACACAGGGGTTTCTCTCACGAGTGATCTGGTGTTAACTGTGTAAAAATCCCAATGAGTACTTAGAAATTAGAATCCCATATTAGAAAACATCACATATATACAACTTAATAAGCCTAGCGTAGGTAAACGACAGAAGTAATAAATTTGGCATTGTCCAGGGTACGTTTGACCCACATTTCCCATACATGAATTTGTTTGAATCAATTCTCTTAAATCTTCGAAACGGACGTCGATTTTAACCAAGGGCATATCGTATACAGGCTATGCGGCGTTTACTAATAATGTTACAGTAGCCTATCAAGTTTTAAAGCTTAAAACCGTACAGGATACGATAGGGATTCACAATATAGAATTTCGAATCTTTAAGATTCAAATCATTTAGGATCCTTTATAAGCAATTTAAAAAGAATAGTTGTGATTCTAAAATATAAACGTAAAAATACGTCTGAGATTCATTGCGCAACAAAAAGTCGTTCAGCTAATTAAGCAAACGTCGGCGCGACGTCCCAGTAAGCGTGCGACAATTAATATCCATGATTAGTAACTTAAAAAGGTAAATTTCGTAAACTTAAAATTAAGATATAGGTTCTTCATTCCTAATGTTAGAATTATTCGATATGATAACATATGTAGTCTCCAGAATAGTGTGATAACGGACACCAATAATTCTATCATTGCACAAGCTATAAACATCGAATAAAGTATACTTTTCATGTACAGCGATCAACCGCACATGGTTGGATGTGATGTAATATCGCAGATCAATGCGATCCTTAAGATAGATAACAACTTTAGTAAAACATTCTAAAATAGTATTCGAAATTCTATAGTTTGGATTAATTCTTTTGGAATTTTCTAGAATACCCTATTTACCTATATGGTATGCATATGTAATAAAACAAAACAAAAACCAAATATATAAATACAGCCTGCATCCAGGCAAAAAAACTACCAACGCACTTAATCCATTGAAAATTTAATTCTTCATTGGTGTTTACCGTGGGTGACTGCTAATTCGAGAAATAGTTCTGCATACGTATGTGCTTACCGACCCACGCGTTAGGGCTTTAGCTGATTGTTGACTTAGGTGTGAGTTTGTCCGACTAGTTACTGATGTATGACAATCGTATGGATGAAGCCAGCGAGCTCGCATACGCCCGTTAAATAAATCCAAGCGTAACTGTGGAAAAACGTGGCACAAAGTCAAACGATTCCAACCGTTCATAACATGGTTCCACTTCACTGGAACTGAAGTTTAGTATGCGGTGTTATGTAGAAGCTATGTAAACAGGCCGATCACTACAGTTAGTAAATAGTTGGATTGGTACTTACTACTTAGCTTAGTAAAAGCCATACGTCTATAACTGTAGTTAGTAGTTAGTTACCTTTAACTGTAAGGAGTATTCTGACTGGGATACGCAAGCAATAAAAAGTGTGTTTTGGTTAGTTTCATGTCGTATTATTCACTTGAACGGTTGTTGACAATCTGCAGGTCTGTTATTTCAGTTTCTACAAGGAAAAAAAACAAAAACTAAACAGCACGTAAAAATAATATCTTAAGTGTATATTAAAAAGTCTTTGCCATCAAGGCCATATAATGAAACATAGTTTCACGCTTGTTTTTTTGTTCGGCTTCATTGGAAAGAACGTGACTCATTAGACTATATGGAGAATTTTCAACCTCTCGAAAGCCCCACACCCGGATATAGACGGAGTGTATATTGTTACCACAGTGCTTGCTAAGGGGTTTTGTGATCGACTGGCTGAAGCAGCAGCGACTTATAAACACAAACGTCGTCCAGCGGTATAGGTTGCGCATTAGGACTAATGGATACAAATATTGCGTACTCAGTGACCTTTCCTCTGATACACTACCAAACATTGATAACATAATGACGCATTACTTTGCCAGGTATTAGTTGCAGTATCCCTTGAGGCAGCGTACTGCTTTGTTTTATCTGATACTCGTATTCTAATTCTTTTCTTTTTTATTGTTCTTCTGTTTTACTGAATTTACAGCTTAAGAATAAGAATTCAATATAAGATGTAAGAAAGAGATTTTTGTGTGATATCGTGCAGACGAAATTGATATCGTTACTTTGATGATGTCACAATAGGCGATGATGTCAGAGATATTGATGACGTCACTACCGTTCGATTCGTCGGCGGCGGAAAGCATTGAGGAAGTGGTAAAGGAAAAATCGAGGGAACTGTTCGCGCTCTGTGATAAAGAAGGAAAGGGGTTTATAAATAAGGTTGATATGCAGGTTTGTGTTAAGTTCGTATATAGTTAGATTATTATCTATAGTCTCTACCCTTCCGGCGAATGTATGGATTCACGAATTTTCCTTTTTTTGCAGTTTTACTTTTTTGTTTCTTTACAGGAAAGAAAAGTTTCATTAAAAAAAAGCACAACCATTTTTTTTTCATCGCTTATTGATACCTCTTTGCCTTCGTCTGGTTGCCGAAGCTATTACAATGTACAAACGCATGTAACCGATTTGTGCCGGTAACCGATTTTGTTTCAGCATATCTCGAATTACGTGAAATGGTTTTATTGGGTTAGTATATAGTTATGAACAGTTTAGTTATTTTAAAACCTACGACAAAGCTATACTGTTTTAGTATTAGCAATGGACAGCATAGGCATTTAAAAACAGCTCGGTATAAATTAGTAGGCCTAGTCTAGATACACTTCGTTTACACATACGTCATAGATAAGAATAGCAAACATAATGACAAGAAACAATTTGTTATATTTTCGGAAAAATCGGTAGTTAATAATTCTTTCGAGTTAGACCATATTGTGTATGTAAATAAAGTGCTACAATTTACTGTATTTTGTAGCCTAGTAGTATTTAATCCGTACATAACTACTATAGGAAGTGTCAACCATGTGTTAACCGCCACCATTTATAAAAAAATTAAACTTACGTTTTATGTTTTCGCAAGCAGAGACGTTAGATAACCTATTTAAACCTGATTTACCCTGATTACCCATTTAAACCATAAAAAGTATATATATATATATATATATAATATATTACATACATAGGCTACATAGGCTACATAGTGTTTCGGTATATTGAAACTACTTTTGAAGGGTATTCAGTTTCTGGTGATTTCTTAGAAAAAGATTTAGGATGGGTCCTTGGTGTATGCATCGTTTTTTCGTATGAAAATTCTCTACTGATTTAGGTTGGTTATTCAAGTTAAGCTGTTTTTTACTAGTGGCAATGATGTATTCTAACTGCAAATACATTTTTTGGGATTATTCCGGGAAAACTCGGCAATCCAAGATTATCGGCGCCAAATTACCCCAAAGCTGCTATTCTCTTTTACATATTTTGGTCGGTCCTAGAATCCCCTTAGGTTTCAGTATTGTAATTTGTTAATTGTCCTTGTAATAAAAATAACGCCCGTTGAGTTTTCCACTTACAACGATAAACATGAATATCCTGTTCCTAATACCATACCTCAGACACTACAATTTGTCAGATCCGCCCGCATATAAAAGTTAAGTTCATTCGTTGTGCGACATTTTTGGTTAACCCAGTAGTTTACTGGAATTAGGTTATTTTCGCTAAATGCCTTGCCAAATAAGCCAATAACCGACTAGAGTCGGTTGGAGAACCGTTCGACAGAAAGCAGACGCCGTCGCTCTTGAACTCTGTCGTTTTGTTTTTATTTTTTTTGTTTCTCAGAAAACAGACTAAACCATCGTAATGCTCGCTTTTAAATATTGTTAAAAAACTTGAGTATATTGGTTTTTACCGCTTCCGGAAAACCTACGTATACAAGTCTCCGAGGCGGTATATAACAAGGTTGAGCACGCTTTTTGAATCATGGGCTAAAATTATTTCATTCTTCGACTGACGGGCCAAGTAATCGAGTCCCACTCACATATAGCAGGCGACGAACAAAAGTCACTGTGACATCATAACTTAGCTGTGCCATCGTTTTTAGTCTTGCAACATGGCGAAAACATTTGGCTGGCCAGAACAAAGTATTCGGCGGGCCGGATTGGGCCCGCGGGTCGTAGTTTGTCCTTGTCCTATCTTATGTTTGTTGTCATGCAGTACTAATATATTAGTACACTATGCTGCTAAAGAACAATTATTGTTAAAACCTATCCATATCACTGCGGTTAAAGTGCTTATAGCATTTTCTCGTTGTTTTGATCAGAGACTACACGGGGAACTCCCTTTGACCGACGAACAGTTAAGAGATGTATTTGACAGCTTGGATAACGACGGGAATGGATTTTTGACCTTTGAAGAATTTTGCGAAGGGTTCGGTACGTAAACTTAGGTTTAACTCATGTTATCATCAAAAAATCTGTATGGAACTTTATAGAGAATAACCATAGAAATTGAAAAAAATAATATAATACTTCTGCTAACACTTTAGGAAAATCATGTCTTTGAGATTGAGGATTTATCACGTTGAACTATAATCGTTACAGAATTCATGTTATATGTTGGATTTCCAAAGTTATCTGGTCAAAAAAGTATTTGGTGACACATGTATATTTACGTTTAGTGCCTTGGATGTGACATTTCTATCCTGACAGATGGGGGAATTATGTTAAAGTATTTATCCATGGTTACCACCTGACAACTCATGGCTACACGTCAGTGGCCGAAGCTGTTGCAGTGTGTTTTATATAATTTAGGGTCGCTGACCTTTTTGGTTTAATCCAATACTCGACTGGGATCAGGCGATGTTTGTTAAGTGCCTTGAATGCAAGGACACTAAAGAGCAGTTAACAACCAGTTATGATCCCATTACTTGACACACTAACCCCCTTTTGGAAAGTTCGTTTTCTGTGCGCATGAGCAGAGTAGTTTATTGGTTTGAACTAAATAAGTATAAACATCTCAATTTCGTGCAGTAGCCTATTTTAGTTCCGTTAACTCGATAGTGGCCACAAAGTAATCTAACAATTACTTGTGTGATAGCATACAATTTTTTCTTTTCAAGGTAATGATAAAACATGAATATTCTATCCTCTGATGCTTAGGGTAAAGACAGTGCCCCCAGTTTCTTTAAAATGCACTATGATCCTCCACCTTAGGTCAATATGAGCTGGATGGATTTCCTATCAGTTTATGTAGTCAGCTGTGTAAATTGCAATTGCTTTAGTAATCCGTCAAAATATTCTAACAAAAATTCAAGTTGTTACCCCCTTTTCAATTTTCTTATTCTGTGTTTCCCATTCCAAACTTGACCTCATTAAATCGTTAAGATTAAAAATCAAATATTTTTAGGTGGCTTTCTTGGGCTGAATGTGTCTGAATCACAATCGGGCTCTTACATTGATGGGGAAGATTATAACGATGAGGAAGAAAATGAGCCTGACTCGAATGACGCATATTTCAGTTTATCAGAAGTCCTACAAAGAGTTGGTCAAGACCCAGCGTTTAATAAGTAGTTTTATTTATTTTAGTTTGTTTTATATTTTGACAACTTCAGGATTCCCATTGAAAATGATTTCCCCATTTTTAGTGAAGATTTACTGCACTTATTTCATAAAATAACTTTTTATAAATATATAGTTTTTAATTACCTGTATCAGATTTCCGATCAAATACATTACCGGTAATTATGGGTTTTCTATTTCTGTATTTAAAGGCGTTTTATTTTTATTCATCTGAACAAAAGATTTATTGTCATTTTTCCATTTTTACTCTCTATTCTCTTTAAACTTAAATTACCGACTGTACTGTTTGTCTATGATGTAATGTCAGATAATCCTTAAATACTTTATTAGTAACAACCCGCAAAGTTTATTCAGCATGGATAATTTATGATTCCTATAACTATCAGTGCATGGCTAAGTTCAATGTCTGTGAAGTAGCATAGCAGTGCCAGTATGTGCAACTCAGTAAAGGACATATGCCGTTTTGATAATTTAGTTCCTATAAATGTATTCTAATCATGCCAATTTGCATAATTCTTAGAATCATAACCATAAGGTAGTTTAGCAGAACAGCAAAGAAAACCGTACGGCAATTATACTTGAAAATTGAAACAAATATTTAAACGTTTTTTTGGATAGGATCAAAATAAGGATAGACTACGGTATATATTTGAAAAAGATTTTTAAATTTTGTTTAAATAATATCAAACTGGGAAAATAACAAGGGCCGCGATAATTGTGGGTAAATTTGACAATATCCATTTACATGCCTTTCTCTCCATTTATGTATGTTTTATAATGCAAATATAATCCCAATTTTAGTGTTTAATTACAAATGTCCACTCAATTCCACTAGATGTGTTTCTGCCTGTAAAGAAAATACTGTATTGGACCTAGTGTATGGCCGTGGGGCTTCGAAGACATCTGTCAAAGCATATCTTTTAATAAGATTACAACTAAATTATAGTGGAACAGCATTATAGATTCACAATTGTAAATTTAGAATTTCCACCAAATTGTTTCAACTGCTGCAACCATTTTTAGTGTGAAGTTAAAATATTCCTACCATATATTTTTTTATATGTACACATAGTATATAGAATACTAATTATAATTATATTAATGATATTTCTTTAATGTGTCAGCGTTGCACTTAGCATAACTAGTAGCTCTGTCCCTGTAAAGAGTACCTATTGCTAATCTCAATCCTTTAATTGCATATCATGTATTTTTACAGAGAACAAGTAGGAGCGATATGGGACCGTATGCAAGTTGGAAGTGGAGGTATATCAATGGAACAGTTTATTGAGGTGGTTCTACAGGAACTACACCAGGCAAAGGAGGAAAAACTGGCAATGGAACGAAAGCTGAAAGAGTGAGTTTAACTTACCATTGGCGGGCAGACATAAGATGAATTGCACGCCAAACTTTAAAAAAAGTTAAAAACAACGGACTTTTGTCAAAAAAATGAACTATTATACAATAAACATAAAGTGCATGTGGATTTGTTTAATGTTCGCTGAAAACAGCCATGCTTCCCAGACTAGGACATTATCTATCCATAGTTTTAAGGCTATGCATGTGCATATATAAAATATTTTGCAATCAAAATAATTGCTAACATGATAACATTTACCTATAATTAGCTGTCACTTTTTGGGCTATTGCTTTACAGTATTTTTTGTGTCATTTGGTATCGATGGTTGATTTTTTACTTCGTAGTTATGTGGTACTTTTGATTTAGTATTAAAAACCAATTGTTTTGTTACATATTAAATTGATTGTATCTTTTTCGAATACGTAATCTTTCTCTAAATCGTTTTTTTTTTCTGAAAATTAAAAAACGGTAATAAAAAAATCAAAAAACCATTAATTAATAGGTTTTGTTTAAACAAGACATCCAGTTGACAGGGAAAATTCAATAATTCAAATCCCCTGGGCTGAGCGGTCTCTAATCCGTGCTCAAAGAATTGATTTTTGGTTTGAAGTCAATCTAACACTTGTGCAGGCGCACGCTGACCCACGCTGACGAAGTGAGACAACTCTACGAGGAAATGGAGGTTCAGATAAGCGAGGAACGCAGGAAAACCACTGCAGAGGAAGGTAAGTTAGTATTCTGACATTGAAGGGTGTATGTATGTTTGAAATAAACTGTTATTGTTGGAAAATTACTGTTAAGTATGTATGTTTGAAATAACTGTTATTGTTGAAAAATTACTGTTAAGTATGTATGTTTGAAATAACTGTTATTGTTGGAAAATTACTGTTGTATGTATGTTTGAAATCAACTGTTATTGTTGGAAAATTACTAAGTGGATGTGTATGGTTAATTGGATTCACAATGTACTTAAGTAAGAAGTGGCACATTATGTCAGAAAAATTCTTTTTCTTGCATAATTAGCACCACGTACCCACAAATTATTGTTAAATAAATCAATATAAAGCCCAGTAAAAAACGAATTCTTCCAAAAAAAACGAAAATTCAAAATGAGAACTTTTAATTACTATCTTCATGGTCAAGCATAATGCGCATGTACATAATTGCATAATAATGACCTATGGTATTACTTGTCATATCCAATAAAAGAAAAGTTGAATTGATGCCCACATAAACAATACTTTGTGATGATACAAAAACAATCTTTCAAATTATGCATAATAATGTATGAATAGAATATTATTTCTATTTGTAAATAAGTTATACTGTGGTAACATTTAAATTGAATTACATTGTTACATACTTTTGTGTATGTTTGTATTCCAAAATTTGTGAGAGGGGAAGTGTCCTGTGAGATTTGTTCAAATCCGTAAAATAAACTCGGTTGTTTAATAATCACTTTGTATGAATGCTGTTCAGTTCTCCAGGTGCCACTCATAAATAATGCAATAATGGAGCCAGTAGCCTTGTTGCTGATTAGTTAATTAGACAGGCAAAGCCATCTATGATTATTCATGAGCTTGGTACATGTTCCAATCTCAAGGGAATTTGTGACTGGACATTGTCCTTGCTAGTCAAATAATCTTCAGTTGATCTAAATACAAGGTGTGTTCTGCTAGCCATTTTTTATGGAATGTAAAATGTACCAACTTAATTTGCATTAAAAGCTGAGTTTATTAAGTTTCTTGAAAACATAGAAATGTCTTAGGCAAGGAAATACAACTCAGCTGTTTACAATGTTTTTTTCAAAATTTGTGGTTGTTTATTTGCTTTGTTCACACAAGTGTTAGATTATATGATGTAGAATAATTGAGTTCTAAAATAATCTAGTATGTTGTTTTTTTTTAAAAAAAAACTGTACTAAAGCGTATAAATGTTTGTTTGGAATTTGCAAAACTAACAACTGAATATACTTTGTGTTTAAAAAAGTAATGAAACAAATATGAAGTATTTCAAAGAACAACTTTTTTTGCTTGCGCAGAAAAAAATGTAGTGTGTTTGGTGCAAGTTGATAGTGTTAGACCAAAACCATACTTAAAATTCATCTAAGGACACTAATAAGAATATTTTTACAGTATATATCTATACATTAGGAAGTTTTGATTCCATTGTCCAAAGTTTAAAATGTTAAAATTTTCTAAAAAGAGCTTTCCATGCGCTGCAAATTTGATAATAAAACTTGTTTTTGAATGCAAATCAACAATTCTTGTAAACGGCTTCTGAAACTTTCTTTTAAGATATTTAATTTTAAAGTATTTGAATTCAGCATTAATTATTCCAACAGCATTGGTTTTGTTTCTTTGTATGACATTTAATTGTATTGTAATGCAATTTAATTCATTCGTTAGAGTTCAACTCAATTGTTTAAATTAATTGTTAAATAATTAAAAATTGAACATTCATAACCAATAAGCAATAGGAACTAAATGTATTAATTACCAATACACTGTGTATTAACCATACGCTTCAGCTACAATGTTAAAAGCCTGCACACTTTTTTAAGCAGAATTGTGACGTACAGTTGGCAAAGGTGCAATAAACGTTGTAAAAAAATAGTTACACCCCTGGTACCCATAACTTTACACCCTAGCACACATTACCACATGGTACATATCAACATATGTGATAATGATTAACTTTCTATGCAGTGTTAAGAGAACGGGCGCTCTCGGTCAACCTGCAAAACGAACTGAAACGCAAAGAACAAGAACTTGAGCAGATATCAAACCGCCAAGAGGCGCTAGAGTTACAAGTGGCGAACCTGAGCAGTGGAAAGCTTGAAGTTCGGTCGGAAAACGCTCAGCTAGTCCAGGTTGGCTGGGGTTCTTTAATTTAGTTGTAACTTTCTTTAACCCAGTGGGATAATGGGTTGAACTAAACCTGTACACACATCTCAGTATACAGAACAAGGCGATACAAACATCTCAATATATTAAAAATATTAAAAATGCGAGGAGTGATAGCCTTTCTTTTTCAAGGCTTCGCCTCTTATTTCTATCGATTTTACACGAATTTACAAGTGACTAACTCAGCCAATAGGAGTCGCGTTAACTTGCGGAGAAGCTCTTTTTGTCAAGCAAGTCTTTCTTTACATTCTCTGTGAATTTCGTCCCGTTGAGAAAAAAAGGAGAGCGTTGGTGACGTTTTCGCAGCAGGCGTTTATGCTTCGTGTTCACCAAAGCATGAATCCAGCTGGGCCTGCTGAGCGCACGATAAAGAAAAAGGCGGCGAGACTAGCTAGTTCGGTGTGCCCTGCTTTGAAGAATATTGGATATAGTATTTGTGTTTGTTTGCTTTTGTATGCCCTTTTACACTTCCTTCACTGTTCTTATTTATACTTTTTACTATTTTAGTTCTACAAAACTAAAAACTTCAATGCGTTTTGGTTCAATTTTTCATAATATAGTTAGAATAAAGGAAAATTTCAATTAGGAATAGTAAAAAAACTACTGAAGATACAAATACAGTTCAAATTTTCCTGAGTACAAAAACTATTAGACAATCTACATTCCTATTTTCATATCATTTGGGCATACCAATAATTAGTGAGTATTTCGTTTGTCAGTGCACCTCAAAATTTTCAAAGTCGAGCAGAATTTTCTTTACATAAAAAGTGGTGTTCACTAAAGTTTACATAATATATTATTTATTGGAGGTAGATTCTAGGTGTGCGGTTTGTTTAAAAGAGGGATAAATTATCTTTCCAACCATACTAAATATTAAATCATAGCATAAATTTGAGAAAAACTGTGCTAATTTGAAAATGACCAAAAATTGTAAAAAACACTGCGGGACAGCATGTTTAAATTAATGCATTTGGCCGGGAGTGAAAGAGTTAGAATACCAGTTGGTGTACATTGCTCTTTGTAATCTTTGCAGTAGAAAGATAAATATGCACTGATATGATTTGTTTCTTTTTTCCTAAAACAATATGATTTGTTTCTTTTTTCCTGATATGATTTGTTTCTTTTTTCCTAAAATGTTTCAGAAATTCTTCCTCAAAT
>CH001811.1:156221-167480 GCA_000149265.1 Ciona savignyi | reverse complement strand
GAAAAGGAGCAAGCGGAAGAGGAGGCGCGGAGGTTGGATCTCGAGAAGAAGAGTTTGCTCCGGCAACTTGAGATGTTGAGGTTTGTGGTTTATCTTTTTTTTCAGGTGTGAAAGTGATCATCTAAAACTTTGACACTTTAATTCACTGTTGTTGACATTTTTAAATATCTTTTCTAGAGTGTCTTAATTTTTTATCGGGAGTCGGCCCTACCTGTTTGCCTGTCCCACAACTTAATAACCATGTTTGCTCACACTAACAAATAACAGTACCCACGCTACTGATTACCATGGTTGCCCACACACCCCTAATCACCACGGTTACAACCCAGGGAGGTAAACAGAAAACTTCGAGACGACAAAGACGAAGCTCAACTTCGATCCAAAGTGAGTCGCAATATTACTTTGAATATCATTATTCACAAGCGTAACTGTAAATCCAGCCACATTTTGGCTTCCCACTAACTGGTAATTTTTGGTTACAAGGCAGGCAGTTGAGTTAACACATACTGAAAATCAGACTATACTGTACTGAATTATCAGTCTGCACATTAGTCTACCCTGATATTTCCATATCTGTTTTTTTCACTGCATTAAATTGTGATTTTACTTTTGATGTGTTTGTCAGAATTTTGAGACAAGGTAAGATTGCTGTCACTGTAATTTGAGCCCCAGACACCCCTGACCGTCCATCCATGTTATAACACATATAAATATTCCTAAACCCAGCCCCAAACTTCGACCCCAAAAGCCCGGCCCCCACTATTCACCCAAGGTTCAAACGTCGGCAAATACTTCCCCGACGCAGACAAACAGAGGTAAACACATATTTAGCAAATTAATAAAAAATACTTATTTCTCTGAAAACTGCTTGTTTCTGGCCTTTTATCGTTCTTATTACCGTTATGTTTATCGCTTTTTAATCAATTTGATTCTGGAAAAGGCAAATAAAGCAAATATTCATCTTTTAAAATGAATGATGTCACCGTGATGTGAATTGTACAGGTAACGGAGTTATTTCGCCGCTTAATTTATCTTTTTTAACAGTCAGGTATATTCGAACACGTACTCAATGTTGGAGCATTTGGAGCAAGCCAAAGTCATCCAACAACCCAACTTTGATGTCATCCGCGAGGTTTCCGTGACATCATCGATGACATCATCATCCAGTAGCGAGGACGGTGGGAATGTGAACAACAGCAACAACGGCGTTTTAAAAAACGGCGGCGAACTTCACGGCCGAGTGAGTGACAAAACCTCCACTGGGAGGAGTAGTGACCGGGCGAGTTTTTATCGGAAGTTGTCACGGAACCCAAACCTGCCACCGGAGGTCGATAGCGAGGAAGAAGACGGTCCGAAGCAGTTACAACGTCATTCATGCATCTCCAGGCTCGATCATATAGATGGTGGACCAGGTAGCTGCATTCATTATGTCCTTATTATACTTTGTCCTATATATGGTAAAAAGCATGTAAATGTGAATCAAATCAAAATTGTTAATCCATTAATATCATATCACACATTAAACCAAGAATCGAGTTGCTAGAGGTGTGACAGCGTGCGAATGGTTATTATTTATATCCTTTTTCGGTTAAAGAAACTTTAATATTTAAATTTAAGAACTCTTATGCATTAGGTTAATCAGAGATTTATTCTGCGCGAGTCCAAACAATGAACCTAGGAATATGTATTGTGACTTATAGAAAATGAGAACTAGTATTAAGTCTATAAGAATATGTGCAATAGCTACAGTGGAACCCCGCTTACCTGACCACCTATGGGACCGTCATCAACGGGTGGTCGTGTTAGTGAATTTTGATTTAAATTAATTTTGATTTGATTTGTCGTCACATGCAGCCTAAACGTTTCCTTTTTATTAAATTTTAACCAAATGCCAGTATTTTTACCAGATACTGCAGAATAAATTTAATACTACAGTTTATCCTATAAGATTTAGTTCTGTTTGCTACAATTTTTTCGTGTGCGCTTATTTAGTCTTATTGTTTTGATCACGAAAGAAATTTAACCTTATTATTTTAGTGACAAAGGCAAATTATTTAGCACGTGTGGTCACTTAAGCGGAGTCAAATTTGGCGTTTTGGACCAAACTATGGCGGTCCTAGTCTGGAAACCGGGGTGGTCGCGTTATTGAAAGAGAATACAATGTATTACCATAGTAAATTATTTGGGGACCGCACGGAAGTGGTCCTGATAATGAGGTGGTCGTGTTATCGAGGTGGTCTCCAAGCAGGGTTCCGCTGTAGTTTATTTATTACGCATACATCTACTCTGGTATTTCATTTATCAATTGGTTGCTGTTAAATATTATTTAGATTCTCTTTTTAGTCGTTATATGGTTATCTTGCAACAGCTTTCTTGTTATATTTGGGATATGCTTATTAATGTCTGGTAAGTTGACTTTTTTGTCAACGTATTGAACCAGGATCCGAATAGTTATAGGATCAAAACGTGCCCTCCCACAAGCAATTATCTAACCTTGACTGAACCTAGCACTAGGGATTTAATAACTTGAACACAAACTGAAGCAATTTCCATGTTCCACATAACACACAATAGCTCCAGTAAACCAAATGTTGATAAAAACAGACCTTTTAAGAACAAAGTGATTTGTTATTTTAAACAAAAAAATTAAGCAATTTTTTTGTTTTACACCACACCTAATAGTATCATTAACCCAAGTGTAAACATGTGGTTTTCTGACGAGGCCATTAATTATTCCACCCCATTATAATACATAAATACCCCATCTGATCTTTTCTAAATTTAAAAATTTTTGATTCAGTTACTGAGGACGGCATCAACAGTGATGATGCCGTCCCATCCCCCGACCGCGTGTACAAGGTGGTGTTGGTGGGGAACAGCGGGGTTGGGAAGACGAGCTTTATTCAGCAGTTCGTGAGCTCTACGTTCTCGCCTTCGATCTCCGCAACAATTGGTGTCGACTACCAGGTTGGTTTAACATTCGTCATCAGCGCCAAGATCTTTTGTATTTAATCCTGGAAAAAAGGAAGAGGCAGTGCTATGAGATCATTTAAAAAATAAAATAAGAAATTAAAAAATGCATTTAGTATGGTGGGTGTCTAAAAAGATGTCTGTAAACTGACCAAAAATTCCTAATAAATACCATGACATAAGGTGAATAAAATGTTTTTTAAATGGTTGGTTCATTTAAAATGTTATGGGCAGGATAATTGGAAGCTAGACTTTATCTATTGGTATCATTAGATATCTCATATAATTTTAATTTTTTTTTAACATGCTGAGGGCAATGCCAGATTAAATTTATAGATTTGAAGAATTGACGTCTATGGGTTGGTAAATTAAAGTGTAATAAGTCCATTAGGTTCAAATTAATTTCCCACTACCCCACAACCTTTATGCCCCACTACCCCACTACTGTCCTTAACGCGTTAACCCACCACCCCAGATGAAGACGATCAAAGTGGACGAACAGCTCATAGCGTTGCAACTGTGGGACACAGCTGGGCAGGAGAGATATCGAAGCATCACTCGACAGTATTTCCGGAAAGCCGACGGGATTGTTGTTATATATGATGTCACAAACGAAAAAAGCTTTCTCGCTGTGCGGAACTGGATGCAGAGTGTCAGGGTGATGGTGTTGTTTTTTTTTTCAGTGAACAGTGTTGGTAGTTAATTAAAATAATCATTTTTTCTAACATAAAGTAAATTATATTTTTCTTGATTAAATCATGGTGAATTTTTAAAACGATTTTAGCTTATTCTTCAAGTTTATTTCACATTGCTTCAAAATAATAAAATCAAAATTATTAACAACACTCAATAACAAACTGGTACGGATAAAAAACATCCGTAATTGCAACGTTATATTCATATAAATCATTTAAATTGCAGGAAGGTGCTGATCCAAGTGCCATCATCTTGTTGCTTGGAAACAAGACTGACATCGCGAACAGTAAAACCCGTCAGGTAAATTGCTTAAAATGCTAAGCCTGCTAAGTTCCCATTTAGTATTCGCCAAAGACCACTTGGGTTTCTGTGGCTATTTCTGTATGTTGCCAGTGATAGATTTGACTCTCCTTTTTTACCCCAGTTACCAAATAATACATTGGAAGTTTTAAGCTACCTTAAATTTCCTGCCCCAGGACGTAAGTTGCTGGTATTAATTTCTCCAAGATTGAATAAACGATCTTACGTTTTGTTATTCACAGGGATAAAACATTTTATTCTTGTTATACATGTTTATTCCCGTGAATGGGAAAAACGTAAGGGGCGTTAACACACAGGCCATCTTAAATTATCTCGCGTCTCACGCCGGGTTATGGGAGCTAGTGTGCTGTGTATGATTAAGACGTTTCTTCAATTTCGTTTGAACCCATTTAACCACTGGGTTCAGGCAATGCCTACTAAATGTTTTCCCCAAGGACACCACTGACCAGATTTGAACCTGCAACCCTTTAAATGAAAGGAGACGCACTAACTCACTAAGCTAATCGGTCGGACAAATAACATGAATATCCTATCCTAATGTGGATTTCCGACCGTTTAACTTTAACTGCAACACCCATCTAATAAAATACAATTTACCACCCATCTTCAGGTGACACCCAAAGAGGGGGCGAAGCTAGCTGAGGAATACGGAGCCAAGTTCTCCGAGACCAGCGCCAAGTCAGGTGACCACATCAACTCGAGCATGACGATGTTTGCTTGTGACCTCACAACGGTGGAGGACGAACAGAAAGACAGCGTGCTCTCGCTCGCCCTCAGTGACGACGAGACAAAATCGAATTCCTGCTGCGGCGGGAGGCTACGATGAATATATTATTTCTATTTATGACGTAGTATGCAAAATCGGTGCTCTCCATCAAATCCACGACGGCTCAGACGGCTACTACCATATTGTGGGGGCCAAGATAGATTAGAGGTGTCACGCGTACAAGAGTGTGGCTTCTGAAACCTAGTATCTGAAGGACAAAATACTGAGATGGATTTCATAACATTGAGAAACCCACCATCAAGTTACTACATTTTATTATAATTTCTCGTTAATACCATTTAAACTACATTATACCCTGAAAATTATCTTGAATTGTTACTTCGTTTTTCAAAAATATCGCGTCATATTGAGTTGTATACGCCGTCGTCCTTTATTCGACACGTAAGCTCTAATCTGTTTTTTTTTCCTGTTTTTACCGAGCCAAGTTTCGATCCAGTTATGGTATCGTCATTAAGCACGTTTAAATGGCATACTTTTGCGTTGACCATTCGGCCACACGTCCGTTCATCTTGACCTGTGCTGAGTTTCCACTGTGCAAGGGGGATTCCCCTCAAATTAAAACTGTTCCTGTGAATAATTTGCACAGTGTACCTAATTATACGCGTTTGCAATACGAGTATATTACGTTTCTTTTACCGAAAATGGTCGTTGTCGACTACTTTGACGGTCGTGTTTAACACGCTTATTTCAATAAAGCTTTATTTCCAATGTTATATATACAGTTCATTTGAATGGCATAGTCAAGTAAAGTAGATCGTGTGCCAGTGATTGCAAAAGAAGACAGTTCGTTACTACGCCTGCGCTTAAGATAAGTAAAGGACTTTTAAATTGAATGTTCTCTTGAAAATAAAAAGTTGTATAACTTAGTGACATAGGTAGCTTATTACATTTCGTAGACTTAAGTTACGTTTTATAGGAAAATTAGGTTAGCAAATAAAAAAAAGTTAGGCACAAGTTGTTTAAAAAAACACTAAAATGAATGGTGCTATAACAACGGACAAGGTAAAACTAACATTTTTAACTCCTTTCTACTTCCATATATAATTGGTCAGACGCAAACCAATGCCGCTCCAATCCACCTGTCTCGTCACTTTGATTGCCTTGAACAGTCCCAATACGCCAAGAACAGTCGCTGTTGCTGCAACGATCTGGAACTCTCGCTTCATACGCAAAACTACTTTGTTGGTCTCCATCATCTTATCGACTATAGACCCGTTTTTATTTTCATGCGGAAATGGTGTCGAGGGTGTGGGTACCCCAAGGAAATCGCACAACGGGCCCCACCCGTCCTTGAAGTTGAAGACCAGCAGTTGGTCCTTTGGTGCATTTTGTAGAACGTGTGCGTTGTGGCGTCGATACGTCATTCTGAAGAGAGTTTCGTTCATTTTATTTGTATTAAATTTAAAGTCTTGTCCCACCAAAGTCCTGATCATCCGTATTCCATACTGGTTCATTAGGAATCCAGTTGGAGAAAGGTTAAACAGAAGCTGTATCATAGAAGACATGTTTTTCTTTTGTTGTCGAGCTAAACTATCAAACCACTTATCCTCACTCTCTCGCATTGTGAGCACGATCTTCGCATCTGGAAACGCCTTTAAAATCTCGTCCCAAAACATGCAAGCTGGTAAGTCGGTCACAGCATCAACGTTCTCGTACATTCTTCTAAACAACTCGGTCGAACCACCTTCTTTAAATATTTGGTTCCATTCTTTTCCCGCATACTCGTAATGCTCCATGTAGTCGTGTACGTTATAGCCAAGCTCTGTCAAAGCGGCTAGCATTGTCTTGGTCCCCGTTTTCGAAAACCCAGCAACTATCACTTTCATCTTGCTGAAAATTAACAAACCGGCGGCTACGAAGCAAAGTCTTGAATGATATGCTTGCTGGATCGTAAGAACAAAGTTCAGATCCAAAGTTAATCATTGACCTTGTGTAAATAAGCGATTTCCGTTCTATTTTTAATCAGTTGTGATTTTAAGGTATTTTTTAGCACATAATGTTTTAATTTTTTGTGATTGCATCTGACTTGTATTCATATTTGTGTGGGTGGGAAGTCGGTGTGCTTGTGCTTTTGTATGTACGTGTGCTTGAT
Source organism: Ciona savignyi (assembly GCA_000149265.1). Classification (NCBI taxonomy): domain Eukaryota; kingdom Metazoa; phylum Chordata; class Ascidiacea; order Phlebobranchia; family Cionidae; genus Ciona; species Ciona savignyi. Next base: position 160,614 of record CH001811.1, on the reverse strand, counting down.
ATGAGTAAAAGAAGGCATTCATAAGTATTGCTCAGTACGATTGGACCTGTATTGGACTTATTTGGTCAAACAAACGATTCGTTTTACCAAAACGTACGTTCGTAGTCGCACTGCGCCACCTAGCGAGGTCTCGGTTGTTGCCATAGCAACCCGAAATCCATGTTTGCAGTAAAACCGCATCGCCGCTGGTTGGACTTCGGTTGTGTAGAGAACCAGCGATCTGTGACCGAGCTGTTTCGTGTAAGTTTCGATTGTATTCATTAGCCTCTTGGCGAGCCCTGATCCTCTGTATATCCTTGCAACCGACATTCGCTGCAATAATGATATGCTTAGGAGGGGTGGAAAGCTTATATGGGGGCTGTAACACGGATAATTGTCGGGTGTAGACAATCTAGTATTCGGTTTAATACTATGTGTTAAGCATTTTACATTGCTTTAATTTTTAAAACAACTTTTTTAAAACCAAAACGGTAAACATTCATAAATTGACAGCTTATCTTAGGACGTAACCGCACAAAAAGTGGTCAGGATGAAAAGTGCATTAGGAAGATACTCACTGTCAGCTCAACCGTGGACGACATGCCAACGTCGCCCACACAAAGCTTGATACCAGGCATCAGGGCGGCAACCGTACCAACCATTTCAACTGGGCCCCCGGGCACTCTCGATTCGGCCACCCAAAATTTGGTCATTGGATTTTGGAGATAAGTTTCTTGGAACTGCCGTGCGCAGTCGAATTCAGTCGTCGTGTCTCGCACCACAGCTCTCCAGTATACAAAAGCTGACATTAAAGGTGTATGTGCATATTATTATATTTTTGACTGCGGTTGCATGGATCTCGCAACCAAGCGGTTGCATGGATCTCGCAAGGGTTTTCATGCTTGAATTACACTTAACCGATATTCTGTGTAGTTTGTGTGAAAGACCAGACGTTTTTCAGGTCCAACAGAATTCAATAGGTTGTTAAACCAATAGTGGTTTCCCACAGAAAATGGAATCGGTTATTTTACTGATTCAGCTTCGGTCCGCGTTAATTTATTTTTGAATTATTTGTTCAATTTCGGGTTGTTTTTCACGACAATTTTTGACTGTGTCTTTGGATAAGGCGTAGACGGTAACTGGACCTTTCCTAAACCCAGTGGATTAATCGGCCACACGAACGTACTCCCTTTAACTATTATGACCGCCCGTGTGTTAAACCTACTTGTGTCTTCCAACAAACATGACTATTATATCGCTGCACAAGCTTACCAAACATTGCCAGCGCGATTTGGATTGCTACCCACATTCCCACAGCAAGTCCCAAGCTGGTCCACCATGTACACGTCACAATAGCGATTGATACTATTGCCGCAACCTAAAGAGGTAAGTTGAGTAAGAATAAAAATATCACACATTGGACAAAGCCTGCCATATGCTAGACTTGAGTACGTGAATCAGGGGTTCTTATCTGGGTGTACAAAGCACCAAAGCAGAGGGTATGATATGCAACAATAAATATTTCAATGCGTTATTTCATTTTTCGCCGTAAACAAAATAACGTTAAATAAATAAACACCTATAACATACTGCATTCTGGGGATACGAGAGTATTTCTCAAAATCTTAAGGGTTACGACCGCCAAAAAGGTTAAAAACACTGACTCAGATCATTAACAAACATGTGCTTGGGTCGATATTTCCCTTTCTGCGTCGCTGTTTTTCTGGGCAATTCACCACACGCAAGTTACCCCAAACATTGGATTAAATAAATCTACGAAACATTTATGACTCATATTTACTTGTAAAACAGGCGATAGAAACACACCAAAGACAAAAGCTCTAAACCAATGCTCGTAGAGTCCTTGTCTCACAACAGTTCGGATGATATTTAGGTCGTGCAGAGTGGCACGCCGTATCACAATGCTCTCCATCACCACCTACTGGTTCATTTTTGTTATTATTATTATAATGCGACGGGTTGTCTATCACATTCTGGATTTGTGGGTTAACACATGAATAAGTGGACAACTTTTTTGCTGGACAAATCGCATTGAAAATATTGAGTAATGGTTTGATCAACACCCAGCAATGTGTCTACCACGTGTAAGAGCTGTGGACAAGTAACTCGAATGTGGGCAGAAGCTTATCTAACGACTAACCGTGTTATTTATTACGCCCCAAGTTGCTATAAATAGAGAAATAAATATATTTTTGGAAGTCAACTTGAATAGTGTTGATATATAACGAATCACTCTTCCAGAATAAATCAATTGTAATTTCTTGGCTGTGAGCGTCCGATATACCGATTAAAGACGCACTACATTATGACTAAGAGATCTTGCTTCTTATTCTCTCACGGATTTAACTGTGTTTAAAAAATTTTTTATCGTACACAACAGATTTAACTTTTTACTCTTCTGTACGGACATGTGGAATGCATATAAATGCCCGTGTTTTACGCAACTCACATTTTCAAACCCAACAGAATAAACATGATACTGTATACTGCCACATTCTACAAGCAAACGGCCAGTGATCCAACCCGTACAGTTATCTGCAGACTTTAACCTTCAACCGTGTGTTTTATGAGTATGGCATATAATCTCTGGAATGGGCGCGTCGATGCTACAGACCTGTTGTTAGATAAGCCCCGCATAACAGTGATAAGTAGAACTGAAACATTGGTGTAAACTTTAGTGTGTGTTTGTTTGTTGTATTAAACTATTCGTTGTGCTTAATTGACGATAAATAAACACTTACTTTACCAACAGAAGTCACTATAGATTGCACAAGATTTAATGTATTAAAGGTGTTCGCCAGAATACTATAAAATGTTATTTATCTTTTATGTTCTACTAAGACTTACGCCTATTGTGCGGTAAGGTTCATATTATAATCAGTTTTATATAATTCAATTAGATTGTTAGCTCTGGATGGTAGCATAACACGATGTCTTTACGGTATTTTACTGTCGTCTTGGTCAGAAGAGAATATGTTTAAGTATATATATATTATGGTGCTATTATTTGTGATTTTGTGGTTTTTGCCCAAAAAATAAACAATCGTGAATAGCAGGCTAACTCGACTGCCATCCCCATCTTATTACTATCGACCACGCGCCGTAGAAGCGATAAAACGATAACAACCTGCCAGTTAAACAGGCCATATTAGCTTACATAGGTCAATATCTGGTGATGAGGGATATAGGTATGAGCTTTGCTTTGCTTTCTGCCATTCGTCCATTAAACAACATAGTTATTAATACTGTTTTTTTACATCGAAAAGTAAATCATTTAGTAGCAAGTTTATTTGTGATTTACTTAATAGGCTATATTGAGAATTATTTAAATTTTGTAATGTTTTACAACATTTAGCTTAAAATTAAGTTCAATAAGCTTAGACATATACTAAGTCAGTAATAATACGTCAGTAATAATCTTTAACATCGAAAAGTAAATCGTTTAGCAGCAATGTCAATTGTAATTTACTTAATATAATATAGAGAATTATTTAAATTTTGTAATTTTTTACAACATTTAGCTTAAAATTAAGTTCAATAAGCTTAGACATATACTAAGTTAGTAATAATACGAGCATACTATAGTTTTATCCTAAAAATGATCCTTGTGCCTATTTACTTACTGGATGCTGTCACGACCCATCAGTGTATTATAATTTTCTAAAAGACTTAACTTGGTAAAATAGATCCAGTTAAAAAGTAGCATTTTGTGGTAATTTGTATGTAATTTTGTGTTAATTTGTATGTATTTTCATTGATAATGTACATTCCTAAATGCTAAGCCTTTACTTTTAGTATCTGTCATGCGTTGTGTCAAAATATGTTCGAATATGTTTGTTTAATTAATGCCAATTTTATGAATTAATAACAGGAAAACACGACAGTACCGGAAAATGTTACACTGTACATACACAATTATCGCACTTTATATTGAAATAATTAATAGATAGCTAGTAGCACAAGATTAACATAGCGTATGTATATATTTTACCAGAACAGCTTTAATTATTCCTTACAGACATTTTTAGGGAGTAGTTCACAGGTGTCGTTGTCACGTTTCTATTACGTCATAACTTGCCATTCTTCTTACGTTATGTGCCCTGCGCCAGAAATATTACAACGCCCCGGGGCAGGAGTATGACATTGTATGATATTATGTTTAAATTTAAACGCAGTAATTGTAGTCATAACCGAGCCCTCATTGGGCCAGTCATAGCTAAATGCGGAAGGTCTTAAGCGAATTATTTCGTTAGTCGTATTGGGTGTCTTGTGTTTAGATAAGTTGGTTTTGAGAAAATGAGAAAGAGCAAAGTAAAAAATAGCAAATTAAATAAGACATGAAAGATAAAATACTAAAATGCGCTGAAGTAATTTCTTAAATTAGCCTTAACTG
>CH001811.1:136249-152361 GCA_000149265.1 Ciona savignyi | reverse complement strand
ACGAGAAATCGTCAAATTGCCCGGAGCGTTTGTATTTGGCTTGCGTAAGACTGAAAAGTTTCGACTATTTCACTAAAACCAGGCAGATATCAAGAATAGATTGGTAGAAGCTGGCGTATAAGGAGATGTACAACGGATATACATTTCTATTAGAAGGGCGAATTTAATATACAATATAAAGTGTAAAGATCTTATATTTATGTTTATCCCCGTGAATGAAAAGACGCAAGAGGCATTATCACACGTGTAACCGTCAGATTACCAGATTACCGAGTGCCCACTGTCGGGTTACCGGAGCTGTTACAGTGTGTTCTATATAATTTGGATGTTTCTATTGTTATAATAAAACCCATACATTCACCTGGTTAAGGTGATTTACGCCTTGTCCAAGGACACACCCAGCAACAAGCGAATTGTTTTGATCCTGTAAACTTTCAGCTGCCTGATGCGAACTATAACCGCCATCACCGTCTGAGCGAAACAGCTGGACTTACTAATAATGAGATTACACTTTTGCAGGTCTTGTCATCTTGGTAGCATGCGCCGTATTCACCGGACTTAACTTCAAAGCGATCGGCAATTTCGAATATTCGTTTTACTTGGGATGGGTGTCAGGTGCTTTGTACGTCATCACTGGTATCTTGTTAGCCTGTGCTGGCAGATCGGTGTGAAGTCTTCGTAGCATATATCTCAGGGCCTTAGTAGTTCATTAAATAACGTCTACCACAGTTATTAAATTAAAACATCGTTAAAATATTGTGTTAAAGCATGTATATACAGTAATAATACTCTCTAATTGTGTTCATTGACTTCTCAGTACAGCAAGTTTAATTGCAAATGTTCAATATGGACAACAAATGTAGTCGCCAATATTAAGCAAATTCGAAGTGATCAGCATTTTTTGGAGCTTTACCACAGAGTAAAAGTTCTAATACGCTGAAATGACAGTATATTACTTAATGGCGATTGAACAATTGTGGGCGGTGATTTATCCTTTCCCATGAAGTCTGTTTGTTTCCCTAAAGCAAAACTTAACCTTACAAAAGTGAAACTGAAGTATAAATTGCAATTGTTAACATTGCTATTATCACATACAAACAAAAATATTACAGTAATATTACAAAATATGTCAATATATTATATATTAATTCTTTATTATTGTTATAGTCCTTTGGTTTAAAGCTATACAACCTATTTAAAGAACACCAAAATAGACGACTAAAACGGAAAATATATTGCTCGAAGCCTATCTGAATCACAAAGCAGTCATAAGCTCGTTTTAAATATTCTACTGCATTTTTAGGTGCGTATTTAAAGTTTAATGACCTGTATAAAGCGAAAACTTAAGTGTACTTAATTTAAATTATGTTAAGTTGTTACTTCTTTCTGCCTATAGTTGTTACTTCTTAAAACTTTATACTAAGGAATTTGAAGCTTTAATATCTGTCTTAATAAACAACGCAATACTATTCATGAGTATTTCGTCACGTGAGGGTTAAATGAAGCCTATTTCAAATTTTTAATTGATAGTTGGGACACAAGACGAGTATTTTGTATGGCTGGATGCAGCAAAGTAGACAGTCTTATATGCGAAAGTACAGTGTCCTACACAGAGTTGATGACAAAGATTGGTATTTCGACATCCTACAATTCGGCCCAGTCACTTTACGCGAACAGTCGAGTTACTTTCACAGTTTATAAAGGACGAAATGATTCTGTAAACTTGAGTGAGTAATTTTACGTCAAAATCCCAGTTTAACGTTGTCGGAACTGGATGTGTTACCAAGGGTACTAATGATTCTCTTGGATAAAACACCTTAACCTTATAGACCTTGGTATCATCCGCACGACCGGACCCTTTACTTTTCATGCAGTGTTTGTTCTATGTGAATGCCGATGAAAAATTATTTCCATTTCGAAAAATCCACAGAGAATTAGGATTCTTTTTTACCAATGGTAAAAAGCTAAAGAATATATAGACTACAATAGTAGAGTTGGGGATTTACCATGGTAAATCGCAGGCTTATGATGTCAAAAGACTACGCGAGATAATTCGATTTTTTTTCTAAAATTGCCATGCTACGTATTTAGGAAAGTCCTATCGATCGACACCTATTTGTATCTTAAATGGCTCTGCTCTGGTACCAATATAGCGGTACGGATTATTGTTTCTTTGAATCAGCTTTATAACCTAAAACCTAGAATGAAAACTTAACCCAAAACTTAAATAGACACGGGATGTCATAAGAGAGTGAATGGTTTGGTGATGTCGCGCGTTTGCGCAACCGATTCATATACAGCCATGTTGAATAAATATGAACCTACTGACCAAACACTGGGAGTCTAAAGTTTTGCCTGGTACTTAAACAAATTACGACCAAACCAGCCGTGTGCTACGTCATTATGACGTTTATCAGAAAAGTTTATTTTAGAAACTGGGAAAATTCCTCTGTGGAGAAAGCGGAACACGTTTCTCTTTATATAGCGTGAGAAACTTATTTTACAGTACAATAATATAAAAAAACATAGGAATGATTACAATAAGGTTGTACAATAAAGAACCGTTGTCATATAGGGAAGTTCAAATTTAAATAATATATTTGCATGAAATGGTATTTTTCCATGACGTTATAACGTATATTTGTATATTATTTACATATAATGCTAAAATTTCTGTAGTTTCCCCTTAACAATTTTGACGGGTTTTGTGGAGAAGCTTTTCTTGGCTCCCGCGTGTTAGCGCCTATAATTGTTTGGTATGCTTGGATTGTTTGTATTCACTGCATGCTCTATGCACTCCCAGCGCAATGCAGTGCCCCAGCGACGATGTACGCTGCTCCAGCTACCCAGCCGAAGTAGAAGGAATACCCGAAGCTCATGTGATTGTTGACAAAGAAAGCAGTGAATGCTGCGCACGCGGTCAGGACTGTGATACCTGAGGAATTACCGTTGTTACAAGTGCTGTGTGGTCGAATGGTTAGGGCTACTGACCTAAAAAACCCAACACAAAACTTATTACTAGAGGAAATCATACTTCAGAAAACTAGTATAGTGGTTGCTACTGTTTAAAACCGGTTGGTTGAGTAAGATTATTGTATCCTAACTTAATTGAGGTTATAAATTCACATTTCTATAAAGATTAGAATACTCATGTTTATTTATGTGGGTGGGGAATGTTACAACAAGTGCATTTGTCAGATTACATCGTTCTAACAGTCGCGATACTGAAGCAATATGATATATAAGTTGTAAATAGTTAAAGTCAATTAACTAATTTCCGATAACATTTTGCCTGACTGGCCAACGCCCTAGCGGACAAGAGCAATAAAATTCTCACCTCCCACGATGGTAAGAACACCTTCAGTCACCATGCAGCATTTGTTTCGACGAGTACAGAGACCTATCATCCCGATAACTAACCCCAGAAGAACGAAAAAGGCGGCGACAAGCATCAAGTAGCGAGGAACAATTATCGATCGCTGAGTGGTGGTAGGATCCCATCCTGTAATGAGGAGAATAATTGCAGCAGTGTGGCTAGGATAGGAGGAATAGGATATTCATGTTTATCCCCGTGAATGGGAAAACCAGGAAGGTTAACATGCATTTAATCGTCAAATTACGTCGGGTTACCAAATCTATTGCAATGTTGTGAATGATACACACGTTCCTTCAATTTGGTAGAACTTATTAATCAGCTGGTTTCAGGTAATGCCCGTTTTGGTCCTTTCCCAAGGAAACAACCGACTAGCTAGCAAACAGTTTCAAATCTGCAACCTTTCGGTTGAAAGGCGTCGCCGTAAATCACCAGACTATAAACCGTCCGGACAAGTGAAAATACAGCACAATGTAAAAGTTGGACATATTCATGGTTCCTTTTTGCGAAGTAAACAAACTTTGATAATAGCTAACACTTTCAAAATATTTAACTCAATTATACATATTTTCTTACGTTTTATATGGATCGTAAATAAGACTGATTACTAAAACTTTTAGTAAAATTGAATTTTTCTTGGATTTTCTAGAAAATGGTTAAAAATGGGTAATTACTTAAGATTTTAGTTGATACCTTTATAGTATTGTATTTTGTGATTGGTTATGCTTATTCTATTTCAGGGTACTTCTCAGGGTAAATTTGGTATTTTCATTTTTATACCCTAGTTGACGTTAGTTTTTTGCTGATTTTTTACTTAAAATTGAAATTATAACTGTGTCGTACCTTTTTTAAAAATATTATTTAATAAAGACGTTTCCAAACGAATTTATTAAAAAGATAAAATGTGAGGAAATGCACAAAATATTTACCGTATGGCGTGCACAGTGCTCCAACGCACGCGTCGAACAAGTTAAAGTGAATAGTGCCGAAGGTCTTCCAATACTTGGTGAGCAAGGAGGCCAAGAACATACCGGTAGCAACCACCCATACAATGAAGCCGCTGATCATTAATGGTTTGTTCGCCATTTTTCAGTGTAGTTTATTTAAAAGAAATCCGTATTCTAACCTATCCGTTATATGAACTTGAAATGTAGAAAAGGTGTCAGATAATACTTTTAGATGGTGAGGAGCAGTACCTGTAAATACGACCAATTTGTTTTGCTGAATTTAGTGTTTTTTTTGCCTGTATGCTTGGAAACAGCACCTGATTAACTGTCTACCAAATATATTTGAATTGGTAGGAAGTCGTATACCAAACTTTGACTGCACTGTAAAAGATCATTCAACACGTTAACATCTTTACCGACTGCTATATAATACTCCATTGTGTATATGTTCTGTGTGTGACAACAACAGTCGTTATTCCACGGATATTACATCATTCGCACTGTCAGGTTGCCCGAGGTATTGATGTGTGATGTGTATGTTAACTTTATAACAAGATCCTTTTACGTACACTGGATCAAAGATAAAAAAAACTAAATTTGGATAGAAAGTGGTTATGGTAAAGATCGAACAAAACACCTTCTGACATAATTTTCTGTTTAATCCATTGCACCACATTATCGGAATAAACAAAAGGGAACAGTTTAAGCAAATTTGCATGACTACGTCTTAAAATGGAAGAAGGAATGTATCTACCTTGGCCCGGGAAATCCACATTGGATGATTTACAGAAACCGTTTGTACATAAATTAATTTCTATATTACCGGAAGTGACGAGTGGTAGTGTCTTAATCATGATGTCTGAATTAATGTTCTGCTGAGTAACAAAGTTAGCATCTTAATAGCTATGTATGGTTGCTGGGATTCACATCAACGCTTCTTATTTAGTTGTGCAGTTTTGTAAAACGTCAGAATAATTTAGTTAGGATTTGCGTGTCTGGACCGACTTTAGCTAGAACTGTCTTTTAAATAAAATTAACGGGTTGTGAAACAAATATTTAAGCTACTATGTCAGATTTAAAAAAACAAATAGTTTGGATAAATTCCCAGTGACGATAGTTGTAACTTGTGCACTATGCAATACAGTAGCAAAGAAATATCTGTAAAAGCGGTCACTAAATATACGGCCATCATTGGAAAACACCTGGCCATTGTCCAGTTTCTCCAGATATTGCAATAGTTTGTGAAAAGCATTTTGAGTAGAAACATAGTTTCGTTCCTTTTTATCGATTCAATGGGTTTTGTAAACACCCATTAAAGCTCCTTACACATGACCCCTGTAGGCTAGCTTGCCAAGAGTTTGGACCAGACAACCTTTCGGGCTACGAGATAATAGTATGGAGCTTGTTAAAAATTGCTGTCTGTTTTGGATTTCTGTTCATTTACTAGTTCATATTTCGAGCTAAGCAAGTTTATACAATTTTTTTGATGATTTTGAACAATCCTGAAATTTCATTAACGACAATTTTTTCAGTCCCTCATATACTCACAAAAGCAAAATTATCTGACCTTATGCCTATAAAATTTGAGGTATTTTAATACTTCGGCATAATTTAACTATGCTGTATATTTCGAATTGATAAAAATATTTATCTTTATCCTGTGCGGAATAAGTCGACAAAATCTACACTTAATGGTTGCAAAAATAATTTTAATACAAACCGCAGGTAACAAAATGCATGAATCAGCTTTTCTGTAATGAAGAAGAAAAACGAACCTTCAAGACTTATTGGTAGACCACCTCGCATAATACCCGCCTCCACCATACAGCAACACGATAAAATAGTGTGGGCATGATCTGGTAGTTTCCTCTTAATCAACAAAACATCACCAAGTTAAGCAGTTTTGACTCATTTTCGAACTATTTATAAAAAATGACTGACGGTATAGCTAGTTAATTTGCATCGACATGTAGAGCTAAAGCTAATTTGCCTTATTTTGGCGAATGTCAAACTGACGTATAGAAAATCGCAATTTGTTTTGTCTGTGGCAATGCTTTCTTTATTTACAAGTTGCAACAAACAGCCACTGAAGTAATGGAAAGTTACTATTCTTGTACTCAAAAATTTCCCTAGTTCATTCGTTAGTCATAGAAATTTCTGCACTGTTTAATGTGACCTTTTTTGCCATTTTTGGGATAACTTATTGGTCAGTGAATAGTTTTAAATGCGAAATCATCATTGCGACTTAGATTTTAAAACAACGATTTCATAAAACTTGACCGTTGAGCTCGCTAAATCTGTAAGCAACAACTGATTAGTAATCTACGGCAAACAAATAACAACAGCAATTTACATGAACCGGACTTATAACAACAGCAATTTACATGGCCGTTTTCTTTGCAACCATATTTCCCGGAAAATCCGTCGAATCACTGCGTAACTAAACGTGCGGTTACTGATGCTGACGTTGAACAAGACAAAGAATAGAAAATGGGTTAACTTTATGACCGGGTCGAGGTTAAGACTGCCTTTTTAGTTCCTAGTTTTCTCCTTGTAGTATTGTATTTCGTATTTACCCATAAAGAATACAATTCTAGGCCCTGTAACGGATATGGACATACGTGTTCTTTAACTAACCGTATCACAGCGACTGTTTTACATACTGCTGTATGCGCAAGATCCCAATAATTTAGTAGCTCCTGTAACTCACGATATTTCGGAAATTATTAGAATTACCCACATCTCTAACCCATATTTTTCCACGCGCTAGTGAACTCTCCACTGAGTTTTAAACGAGTTCAGGGTTATTTCAAATGCCAACGACAGAAATAAGATAAGAAAATAGAACTTGTGACGTCATAGACATTCACATGATTGCTACTTTGCGTTGTAATAGTCTGCGTTATTTGAACATTTATCTGTAGCGTGAACTACCTTCCTGTTTCGAAGTACTGTTTTGAGTTTCACATCGACGTCATAATTTGGTCTTTATTATGACAGACAATTAAAACATTGACGTAATCATCAACAACATAACGGAGTGTGTTCATTGCGGCAAGTAAACTATAACATGTCCTACTGTCATAGGTCAACCAATTTTAACCCCATAAAACAATAAAGACAGATGCCACAAAAGTGGGATGCGGCCAATATGTGCTGACAGTGGATAAGACGGACGATAATATTTTTAATTCTAAACAGTTTTAGTACCATTTTTTCGTTTTAAATCAGGTATGGTTTGAAACCTCACTTGACTGGTGAGTTCTGTGTTTTAATTTTGCGACGGGTTCGTCAAAGGCCGTTTTGTAATACCGAATTCTGTTAGTCCTTTTTTGTACGAGTTGTGTTTAATGAGTCATCAACCACGTGTACAAAACGACGACGCCTCTGCCCTCCTTCTAAATATGGTATCGATGGATATCTAGCGGCATCTAGCGAGTGCTTGCAACGGACATTGGAAACACACAAAAGTTCCTATCATGAAGACGGAGGAAGTTCCTCCAACACGTACGTCCTCGACGCCTCATCCGAAGGTGCCGGGTTCGAATCCGATTGAGCGCTGTTTCCTGAACGGCGACACCTAGCACAGCAAAACTCCCTAACCAAGCTTTGGGGAGTGAACACCGTGTTCCAATCGCCAAGCGACAAAAACATGGCGACAACCTGGAGAAAAAACATAAGAGCATTAGTAAGGTCGGGTGAGAAAACATATGTTGACACAGGCAACCTTTATAATAGCACCTGTATACATAGTTATACACGTCGAGTGTTGAAAGAACTACTGAAAGGCGCATGGGGCTCGTTTTTCGGGTACCGTTTTATACACCTTTTACGCTATTTACCGATACTGATATTAACTACTTTTATCTTACAGTTATTTCATTGTATTGTCTACAATTTCTTTGCAGGTTCTACACTTGTTATTATCTTGGAATCTTTATTTTAACACTCACGTATTTATCATCTCCCGGACGGGATATATAATTGTATTATCGAATTCTTAATACCGGGTTTATGTATTTTTTAGTAGTTTTATGTTTAGTAAAGCAAAATCCAACAACCCATATTGGTTGGGCATATAAAGGAACTTCCTAAAAAAACCACTAACGATTCTGGATCACTGCTTTAATAACTGTAGTAGGAAACTAGTTTAATGTAATTGTGACTGAATCGAGATAATAAATGCACCAATTAATCCTGCATTACAATCGCTAAGCTTTACCGACGACCAACGACAACTATAAGTACGACAGTTTTGCCGCTCCCCACTTTCCTTGTTAAATCGATTCTGTTCCATTTTTAATGTTATTCTGAATAAAGATCGAACCGACGTGGATTCATTCTATATGCAATGTAAAATATAGTACGTGGTGATGCCAAAAAAGCTTTTTAGGGGATGCACCCATGCCAGAAAATTGAAATGCAGATTACGTATCTAAATCACTGATTAAATATACCCCTTGGTCGAATGTCTATTCTGACTATATAAATTAAGGAATGTACAACAAGGTGGAAACAAATTAAACACGTGTCAAAAATGTTGATGCATGAACTCTGAAAACTATAGATTGGAACAAACACTTATTCATAGATGCGAGTTTAAATCGCCAGATTCGCCAACGCTGGAACAATTAATTTTACCATAATTATTGGTCCGCACCGAGTTTAAAAGTGGGCTCAAATTATTTTACTACGATTGTTACGTGTCACGCTCGTGTCAGGCATGTCGTGTTGCCAGCTGTTTAACAAGAAAGGATTGTTCAATCCGGCTGATACATTCAGTAATGCTGATTGACATTCGGTTTAACGAATCGATCCTTGATTTAACCAAAAATGGGATCTCCCCATGCAACAAAATGTAAAATATAAGTTCATTTTCGGCATTCTCGATACTAGAGGGGGGGGGTTATTTACTCCAATATTTAAAAGGGGTTGTGGATGCATAAAAACTTGCAAAACATCTGTGCAGCTTTGGATTAGTAATTCGGGAATCCATCAGTTTCTGTCTGCAGAAAACAAACAATGCCTATGTTGCAATGTTTTACGTTCGTAAGTTTGCGCTTTGGTTATACCTCATGATCATCGATTATAATAAACCAGTTAGACGTACCCCCCTATTTTCTGATAAATAACTGCTGCAGTGCAAGGTTTTGGATAAGTTGTGTGGGTTTTTACAGCGCTTAATCTTAATACACAAGAACTTTATACAAAACTTTAAGAGCTGACTACATGTTATTGAGAACCCCACTTAAAAGTGTAACATTTACACAAACATGTATACACATATACACATGTATATAAGGTATCTGCTTGCAAAAAAACAAATGGCGTAATGTCAAAATGAAAAAAAAAGTTAGTGGTTAACACTCTATGAAGCCTAATAAAAACAGGTTTGTTTGACATAATGTTGAACTTAATTATGTAACTTCGGGAAAAATAAATATAGAAACAAGAGTGACCCGACACGTGTTGCGGGAAGTTTAAACAAGTTGACACGCATGACGTCATTGCTTGTACTTATTAATCCGATGTTACATTCCATTGCGCATGGTTGACAGTGGATATTGTTTACCGTAATTCGTTTCCTGGGCAATCATAAGCGGTTTTACGCAAAACACTAATTGCGTGTAGATATCCGAAAAATAGGGACCGAAAACTTTTTCTAAAATGGGGTGAGTCCGATATCGTTATAGTACTAGGGCTGATATTGTGGTTAAATATCAAATTATTATGTTTTACCAAATAATTATTATCCAAATACTATAAAACTATAAACTTATTTCAGTATTTTCTATATGCGCTTTCCCTCATTTTTTGCGGGGAAATCCATTTGCAATTGGCAAACTGTATAAACCTATATAGGCATTGGTCGCGTTCACCATTTGGCCACACAGATTTTTCCCAGCTTTTGGGTAAAAATATAGCAGCGTGAAAATACCCAACCAGGCGAACCTGCTGTTAGATCCCCTTAATCGAAAATAGGCAGGTTGTTGAATCAATTGCATTCCAAAAGTTTAAATATTTAATGGCATGGAACGTCCCATAAAGTCCATTTGGAAACTACGGAAACATGCTGAATAATTAACGATGGGGTTGTAACCTTGTTCAGTTGTAACCTTGTGAGTCGTCACGTACAAATGGGCCGTGACAAGATATTTACTTTGGCTGTAACAGCTGTTACCCCTTTGCTGTTTCCTGTTATTTCGTAGCATGTGAAGTTGTTAAACGCAATCGTGAGTACTTCTGTGTTTGGTATGCAATATTCATGCAAAGTAATCACGGTTTTGGCAGAACTTTTTAAAACTTTTTTCTGTCGTCGTTTGCTTTTATCCGTATCTTTAAGCAATTGTACGCGTGCGCATTTTTATTTATGTCTTAAGACCACTCTTTTTGTTCCACTCTTTCGGGCCGCACCTTCTCCAAAATCCGCCCCCTCAGTATTGTCCGCGCTTTTCCGCACTCTTTCTTCAGAGATTTATATCATCTTAATTATTTTTTCTTTCAACAGTATTGTTTCCCGTCAAGGTTTGACCGCCGCGTCCGCTATAATTATTTATTTATATCCTTTTTTAAAATGACGTATTTTAACAAATTTTCATTTAGCATCTGGTACGTCACGTGTGGTACCGTTGCCGAAAGTTCTAGAACTCATGAATTTACTGCATCTTAACTTTTCGATTGAAGTTTTCTTTTTATTTTAGGAAGATAATAGAACTGTTTTTATACGGTCGCTGGACACTGGTGTTTTCTCTATTTAGAGTCAGATGGCTTGATCTTTACCCTGACTACGTTATGTTAGCTTGTGTCAATGGACAACACAGTTGTAGGGCGTTATATTAACCCAATAGACACAACTAAATTAATAGTTAAAGTTATAAAACATACAACACTGAGGTAATATGAATATTACACGTGTTACCACGAATGTCTTTGTCCCACACTCAACGATACACATTAAAAACCTACTGGAAACGTTAAAATATAGACCGTTTCCTATCAATACATTCCACTTGGTTTTAGGATACTCTGGAAAGTGTCTTTTGAGAGAGCGCACGAGAGGTGCTCGGGATGGATTTTGAATCCGCACCCCTGGGGGCAACGGAACCAATATTAGGAAAGGTAATTCTACCGACCTGCACGACGAAGCCTGCGTCTTCTACCATGTATATGAGTATGGCTGGGGAGCTTTCTGGCACAACAAACCACAACAATACATCTGCTATCACTGCAGACGCGAGGATGACCACAGAGCAGATTGTAGAACGGGAGAGCTGACTGCTAATTGTGCAGGAAACCGCCACCCCTGAGCCACCTGTCGTTGCGGTGGTGAAATTTAATAAGGATATTAAATTCCTGGGTATTTAATCTACTTGCTCTTGCGTGGGGTACTAAAATAGATAATTATATCGGGGAAACCACTTTAAAACCGCAGTCATTTTCAAGTAATTGAATTTATATTGAGGTGTGCGCTGCTTTCACCAAAGAGCATTTTCGTGCCGTTTTACCGATTATTTCTTTTTTGTATAGTGCGAAGCGCCCATATGGACTTAGATGCTCTCCAAAATTTATGCATAGAAGGTTTAGAATAATTGTATTTCCTAAAATTAAAGTTTAAATCTGTGACTTGACATGATGCTTTTAAAACTCATAAATATACCGCGTTTTCAAAAAGTAAAACGTAATAAACTAGGATACTATACGTTCGTATGAATAAATGGTTAACCTCGCCGATACATAAACCGATATAAAAAAACGGTATTAGCAACGACCCCATAATGGGATTTGAACTGACATCGAAACTGACATTGATACCAAAAAAAATGGATACTGACCGAACGTCCCTTTGCAACGGATCCACAGATTCAAGTAGAGGCTGCAGGCAAGTAAAGTCACCACTGTCCCGACCACACAGTTGTACACATACATCAGGTTCCATTCTAGGTAGCTTATTCGCCCATCCGTTGGGTAAGGGTACATGTGGCAACTGAACTTTCCCGGATACGTCTGCGCCCCGAATCTCCACGACATCATGTACAGCATAAGTCGAGTCTGTCGTGGCGCAAATGGCGTTAGTTATTAGTACATGGGCCCCAGTCCAGTTTCAGCCGAAAAAGTAAGGCAAAAATGATTTTATTATTTTTTATATATTTTAGTGAATTATAAAATGACAAGACAATATTAAAATACAATAAAACAAAAGTTAAACAATCAACGGACTTTTTTGGGAAATAATTATTATCATTTTTAGTCGAAAAAAATTATTGACACAATGTAAAAACACCGATCGGTCGATGTATACCCATGGTCGAGATGTTTCTCTTTGAGTGTGTGGTTGTTATTAATTTTGCGATTTTAAAAATCACTTTTAATCTGCTGGGTCAGATTACCACGTGTTCTAAAAGACGATCCACCACTTAACCACTGAGCCCGTTATGACGTAACAAATGTTGAGTACTTTTTTACTTTTTACCGGGATAAGTTACGAACCCATAGTGAAGCTTTTAAAAAGTCTGCATTTATAAAAAAAAATCGGACTAATAGTTGGTAGCTTTAACTATTCGGCCGCAACTGTTAAAAAATATAAATATCCTTTAAGTTATGTGTATGACAGAGCAGTTATGCGAGCGATTGATAAGCAAATTTCATTCAAAATTGAACTGGATGGACACTGGTTCGAAACCAGGCCATGTAATAATGACGTACCATGCACGTGATGGTCATGACGAACGAGACGCTCCAACTGAAAACTCGGACGGCGGTTGTGTAAAACTGATGAAACTCCTTCAGAAAGTACAGGTACCGCTGACATCTCCACACGAACGTGTACACGAAGACCAGCCTGCAAATTTGGCGACGGATCGAGTTATTCCATGAAAGATTCATGTCACAATTTCCGAACACTTATTTTGTGTTAATTTACGAGTCGAATTTCGATCTAAAGATTAAATTTCTGTAACTTCATACTCACCCAAGGCCTGACAGCAACGTGGCGGTTTCTAGAATTAAATCACAAGCGAGTTGGCTGGAGGATGGGCCAAGTATGACGAGAATGACGTAAAGAAGACTGCGCACCAGTACCACCGTCAGCAGGCACGTGGTTATGGTGTAGAATATGACGTGTGCCTGAGTGCTGTTGCTCTTGCCTAAGTTCACTGTCGAGAAGTATGATACTTGTGTTTATCAATGGGACTGGGAGAAAAACGGGTTTGTATACATGAGTGTTCGTCACTATATCGAGGTCCCACCGTAATGCATTACCGCAGCTAGGAGCACTGATGTATCTTCACAAGTTTTGTTTTATTATAAACTATAGAGCAACGAGGCATGCTTCGAATCGCATGTATAGACTTTATTGCTGAATAAAGTCGTTGTTGTACTATTCCTGTTGAGGCGTTTAGCGGTGCAACTGGTCATACAATTGATCAATTTTTCAAAACAACTTTTTTTAAAACGAACAATATTGGCATTATGTATTTCGCATAGACCTACCAATTGATATTGGCTTCAGTGTTATGTTAGTACGCTTGGAAATATTGCGGCCTTTATGTCTATACTTGGCATTTACGAAGCGCGTTTCGCGTGAAATAATGCGCACTGCGAAAACTTTCTGCGAATGCAAAGTCATAACCGTAAAGTACGAATTGGTTTTTGCGGCAACGGCGGTAAAAGCTTTTAACACAAACCCGTTGGTGATGGGACATTAACCCGCGCTGCACCCACAACAATAGCTAATGACTGGCAGGCCCGAGGCGTTTAAAGCAAATTCCAATCCTTATAAACTATTATTATAAGTAATTTTTGGTGTCATTATGAGCTTTAGTACAAAGTCATTTTTATTACACGTCACAGACGATATGGTACACTTGGGTTTTGACACCCCTTATTCGCGTGCAATAAACCAATTGTTTTACGTCCCGTTGAAACGAAAGCGCTATAAGTTATATTAAAACGTTGGGTCGTGGGTGTAAATAGATATTACTGTAAGAAAAAAAGATAAAAAAAATATTTACGTCTTGGAGCTTCTGCTACGTTCAGTTGGTGGGAGAGTGATGGATTTCTAAAAATACATTTTTCGGTTATAGTAGGTTTCGGGTTAGTAGTAAATGATGGCGAATCCAGTGATCACGGATTCAAACCCATGCAGTTTGGTAAAAAAAAGTAACGGATCTTATGATCCAATGATCCTGGAATTGAAACCGGTCCTAGTAAAACTAAATCCTTAAATGGTAGATCCGGTCATGAAACTTGAACGGCCCATGTTCTAATTATAAAATATGTATATGACAACGTGAAATTGCGGTAAAAAATACGTTAACTTCATATTAAAATAAAGAGGGTTACGATTTCGTTTAGAGCTTAAAATATTGCCAGGTTCATGGTAAAATTACTTTTTCTTTGTTTTGTTACGAGGGTAGTTTGGCTAAAGTTGACGGGGTTCTATTAAAAGGAGAAACGATCTTTTCCGAGAGAACAACGTTTCCCGACCTCGGACATAAACTCATTAACCCGGAAATAATTGAGGTAAAAAACGAGGTCACCTGCTGCGGATGATACGAGACACGCCACATTACCTGCTGCGGATGATACGAGACACGCCACATTACCTGCTGCGGATGATACGAGTCCAGTGGACAACTCTCGATAGCGAGCACAATAACAGATATGACGTCACCAGAACCAAAACGACACTTGGACCAGCCACGATTCCTATCGTACCGTGGTTTTCTGGTAACTCGTTTTCCATATTTACTCACCTATTTTGCCTGCGTGAACAAATATTATAGTCGAACCAAAAACAAAAATATTTGGACCAAAATACTTTACTTAACTTGACTTAAATTATGGTATTGTTCCTGATAACAACAAAAACAAACTAGCCTATTTGAGGCTCTAATATAAGGCTTTTTTATCTCAGTAAAAAAGTAATTACAGCAATTTAGATATGAATAAAGGTACTGTACACATTTTTTTTCGGCATCTAATAAGCTAATAAGCTCTCTGAGCACTGCATTTTAGACCTATTGAATACTTTCGATCGATCAAAGTCTACATGAATACACAGCCGATTTGAGTCAAATAAATACAATCGCATTCACGTTGAATGACATTTGCAAAAATACCTGAATCCGAAAAAGTTTTGACCCAGCACGACTTCGCACGCATTAACAACACGAACTTATGTTGCTGAATTGAACTCTCTCATTAAGTTCTGGAACAGTGCCAACTATTTGGTATAGGTACGTACTATTGGACGGTAATATAATTTTTGGAACAAAATATTTATCTGAGAAAAACTCAAAAATAAAATTGACTGACTACTGATTTGAATTAAATCGGTTATGAATTAACAGACATGTTGACAACGTTTTTTTTAATAAACCTAATATAGCGGTAGTCTCACAGTACTCTACAGGCATCTTTAATTCTTAGACCCATAGGGCTTCGCTACCATACCACATATATCTACTCCTTTCCTTTCTAATCGAATTCAAATCATCGCCGACATTATATTCGTCCACACTCGTCTAAATCGAACACGACTATCCAAACGCATATGTCTGCAGCTCGACATACGTTCGTTGAGAAAGCGTTGTCTCAACAATATGCTGATTCACTGCGTGCCAAAGCAATAAATACCGGAAACGCATTTTATTCAGTTAGTAACCGTTGGCACGACCGGCCTTGACCGAGCTTCCAAACCCACTGAACCTTCTTCTCGTAGCATTTGAGCCTAATTTTCTCGTTTCTCAGAAAAAAAGAGAAGACAAGCATATTGGTTTCACAATCAATCA
>CH001811.1:115051-136149 GCA_000149265.1 Ciona savignyi | reverse complement strand
CGGCTTAAAAAATTAATAACCGAAAAATTAGTAGGATCATATTATTAGTAACTACGTTACACTCGCAGCACTATATTTTTTTGTTTTATAAAATTAAGACCAATCGTTTTAATTTTATACAAAAAGTCAAAAAAGGCTTACTAGCGGATTAATTTTTTACTTTTTCGGGTAAGCTATACGTACTTTCAATATGTAAAAAGGATTGATACTAGGATATGGTCTTAAGTTAAAACATAAATAATCACAGCAAAGAATTAAGAAGAGCCTCTAAATTCGTAATTAAACACGTCACGGTAATAAGCATTACATCGTCAATTTTAATTTAATTTGCCTCGACTAGAACAGAAGTACAGTAATAATGGCGAGGTCGGGTTTTCCGACATGTATTGGACGAGGTACACTTCAAAGCAATGAGAGAAACTTGTGCTTTATATAAATCGGACAAGAACAAATTTGACACAGTCCCGTATAAAACACAAGGCAAAACCGAAGTCCAGCAAAAATAAATATCTGTACTTCTCGAATTAATTATCGGGTGTAACGACATTGTTATCTGACGACCTGTATTTAATTAAGTAATTGACCGTGGTCTGGTTTAAAGACTGTCGTTTCACCGCCTTTTCTGTTTCTTTAATCGATTAAAGGGACTATTTTTTTAAATTCTCTGTCGTTCTTTCACAAATGATACTGACTTCATGTATATCATCACGAATCTGCTTCTATTCTTAACCCATGTCCCCTAAAACCTACCGATGCTACACCAGATATGGAGGACTTTTATACTTATAAAAACGGTCTCGGGAATACCCACATAATATACTGACGTCATAACAGCTTTTATAACTTTTAAAAAATGACTAGTCAATACACACGAACATGTATATACAAAATCTTTAACGCGTAATGCAGGGATTTATAAAATAGTTTGAGTAAAAGTTTTTTTTAAACACAATACCTTTTATTAAAGCACCAGGTATCTAACGATAGGTTCTAAATATTCATGGCTTTGGCCGGAACATACGCATGTTTTATTCAATATTTTCACTATATTCTTATTTATCGATTTTTTTTACCATTTTTTAAAGTTTTTTTGAGACCTGTCGTTTTCGCGTGTGTGCTCGTTTCTTCCACTAATAACATCAATGTTCGCTCTTGTTATATTGCTTGATAACTTTCTAGTAGTGTGTCCGACCGTCACCCGAACGATTAATAACTACATGACACGTGGAGAATCATTGTTGTTTTTAATGTATAAAGACCACTCGTTTTATTGTTGTACAAAAGGTAAATATACCCTAAGCCTAATTGCATTCTTTTACTTTTTCGCCGCAGTTATAAGTATATATATATAGGCCTATAGACTTAAACGGTGAATCAGCTATTTAATCGGGGAACTTTACCGTCGCTTAATCAATGCTAGAGATGCTGTTTTTAACTATAGAATAAAGGAAAATAAAAAGAGCATCGTCATCTGTTTAAAAATACGAATGGCTATTTTATCCATACCTGTACAAAAACAAGATAACTTCGCGTTTCTCCATATATATTACCCCCCAAGCAAAATGAATTCATAAATTAATAAAAGCAGCGAATATATATATATATATGAGATGACACATCTATTAATCATCAAGAATATATCACACTTATTAAAAATATCAAATCGCTCTAGCTACCCGACGGCGGGTACAAGCAATTTGCAGATCGCACACGTGTAACGACTATATCTCAACCTAGGATATGAATTTAGTAAAGTCATGATATTAACTATTCTTTTTATAATATTTGTACAAAATGACAAATCATTAGGTTTGGTAATCACACCTGACTGTACCCAAGCTTATTAACTTTAAAGTTACTTCAAATAACCTTTTCTAACTTTTATTTTCATCGGGCTTGGTTTAAACCGAGATAAAGTAAGTTGTCTTCGGTCCCGTTTTATGTATGCTGTTCAACTGAACTAATTATTCCCCCTATCTCTCCAACGAAAAGTGACCTAACAAAAACAGCTGTCACTTAAAATCGTGACATATAGGAAGTCTTAGATTTTTTCACGATAAAAAAATTGAAGCTTGGATCTGCAGCCTAAACTCAAAACCCGACAAAATTTTTCTAACATCGGCAACTTTTTTTTTTAACAAAACCGCTAGCTACATCTTTATTTCAAAAAGCACTGCTCCACATATACAAAACTTTAATGCTAAACGAGAACACCGGCGCGCAGCCTAGCACATGCTGCTTCCAACCAAACAAACATTGGGGGGAATCACCACCGTTGTTACTCAGCAAAACACTCGTTTAAAAACAATGACTAAGCGTATCACTCGTCACATTCTGCCGCGCATAGAGGCCCATTAATTGGTTATACGTCATCTATATGTGCAATTCGGTTGCGCTGACTTCTATGCGACGCTAACTTTATCTTCATTAGCTTGACATTTTCTTACTACAATCTGTCAATGCCTGTAATTTTTCTGTTAAGTCGTTCGATAAGCATTACTGAAAATTAGAAATCGGAAACTACCGAAATTACTGAAAATTAGAAATAGGGAACTACTGAATGTACAATTTTTTTATTGCATCCGACTGCATTGGATTATTTAGAGTAATCTTTCTCTACTCTGTGTATTTCCACATACACTAAACCTGTTCAAAGCAGCAGTTACTATCAGCCACTAAGAAAACTGTTTCTGCAGTACAAAAATCAGTTTCCACTTTGTAAGCATACCCTTACTAAATAAGCATCTGTACTGAATGCACAATTTTGCCTAAAGCAGCGTGCAATAGAGAGATTGAGTTACGGAAATCTATATTTATCCGTTTTGCCCTATAGTTCACATGGATAGGTTGGTTCATCGAATTCTCGTGACATATTTGCTGACGTGTTTGATATACTGTTTGTTGCAGGTAGAAATAAAACTTGGTACACGCCGTTCGGATTTAATTTAAGGATCTTTTAGTTAATAAACTTACAATGTGATAATCGATAAATATGATTGATTTTTAGCCTTTAGGTGTATTTGTGAAGCTATTTCACAAGAGGGTAGGAAACATTTTTTTTCATGAATTGACCTATAGTTACCCTGATTTCAAGTACGTATTTCTTCGTTTAATCATAAGTAAAAGTGTCGTATCTGCAGCATAAGGCTAACTTTACTTTGTTTCAATTTTAAGGGCAGCAAATTAAATCTTTTCTCCCAAACGTCATAACAAATAAACTTGCTTCCTATTCTTTTAGGTGTCTGGACAACATTTGGTTACACGCGATAACAAACAGAAAGAACCTGATAACATGCGATCATCGAATTGCCGGAAAACGCGTGACAGAAATAAGACACGTAATGAGCGCTGCGTTGTTCGGATAAACGCTTAATTAAAACGTAACAACGGGACATTTCCAGGTATTCATACTTTACCAAAGGCGTCAAAAATCGCCAAAACACCATGCCCAGATTTGCGTTTCTTAAGCCTTTAGTTTTATAGTAAATTCAGTAAACGCCGGGTTTCTTGTCCAAACACAATAGACATACACTTTGTCAAGCAGGTGGCTCGAATCATATTCTTCACGTACAAGGATTGTACAAATAAACGGTCCGTCACCACTGTCATGCCATAATATGACGCGACATTCGTCACCGAATATTCGAGAATAAGAACACGTCGATCAACAATGAACGGGAGGCTGCATTTTATTACGTCACAATCAACGCGCCACCAAAATGGAATTTAGACAACACCGGGTCAATTTCGCTGTTACTGCTGAAAATTGTAGAATTCAATAATTTCATCTCGGTATTGCACGTTACTCCACCTAGCGGTTGAGTAATTTCCTGCTTCATAATAGACAAGGCAACGATATAAAGTTTACTATTTAAATAAAGTAGCCACTGTTACATCATAATTCGTCATCCCACTTAAAATCGCTCAAGTCTTCTTCCTCGTAATGTATCTGGAATAAACGGAAAAGTTCAAGGCACTGTTTTGCTACGGAGACATGTGTAGTTTGGAGTTAAAGGAAAGAGGTTATGCAACAGAAGGGTAGTGGATTCGATTTTTACGCTGACCACTTTCGTGTCACTTCGTGGGAAAGGCCCTTTTGGCTGATTGCATATTAAAAAACTCTAGCAATGTCTTAGTCCTGTAACACATCGTGTGATAGCTTTATTAACCCTACAGTGGGCATGACATGATCTGTGACCAACAGTGTCACAAAGGGAAAACTATAAGGAGGGAAAGAGGAAAACTGTACACTAAAATAAAGATATAACAATATTAGTTACTGTAAGAGCCACGGTTAAAGTTAGCGTTAGTTTTGGATGGGAGATTTTAGTGTTTGGACAGGGTTAGAATTAGTTTTTATAGTTTAGGACTTGGGTGAGCAATTCCCCTCTATTCCTCTTTCCGTCCTTTTAATGTTGCCCGTGTTACAATGCACAATCTGATTAAGACAAATTAATATCCACACATTGCAATAACACATTAGTCCATGTGTGTTTTCCCACATCAGGGCATAAATTCAACCACAATCTCAACAATCCTCACCTCAGGTGCATCTTCTCCGTCCCACGGTTCGCGAGTTGTCAACTCCGGAATGTTCTCAACAGAGAGAGGGTAGGTGTTGCCCAGACTGCGGCCATAAGTGAGTTGGTTGAGGAAAGGACGGAGTCCGTCTTCGCTGAACGAACCCTTGTACAGTGCATAGAGTTCTTTCTTCTTGTTCATTGCTACCAGCGCCTGTTTTACAGGATTTGTTTGTTGTTAAGT
Organism: Ciona savignyi; assembly: GCA_000149265.1. Taxonomy (NCBI): domain Eukaryota; kingdom Metazoa; phylum Chordata; class Ascidiacea; order Phlebobranchia; family Cionidae; genus Ciona; species Ciona savignyi. The sequence continues at coordinate 131,385 of CH001811.1, read as the reverse complement.
TGTCAAAGTAGGTAAGTTTGGGTTTAATCTTCACCACACCACTTTTCTGTGATACTGCATCTTTAGACATACTATTTATTGGTATGATGTACCTAATATTATATTGAGCAGTTATATTTGGTATAAACAAAGAAGTCACTTTTTTAAGATAATTGTGTCGTTTAGTTGTTTCTTCAACAAAAGACTAATAAAAAAGTTAACTTTTTAGAAATTGATTTAAAGTCTGCACTAACCGGGTAACCAAAACCCCCAACCCCAAGGATTTTTTCCAGTTCTGGATACACGTTGGCAGGAAGCCAGGACCAACCCCATTTCTGCTTCTTGTATCGTTCTCCCAGAGATTGGATCAACTCGATGTAACGGTTGCGACCTTCCTTGCCTGTCGGTGGATTAGTGGATGTTTAGAGGTATACTGGGTAGCGATGATCAGGCACATGGATCAATAATCACATTACTGCGATTGCTATTGGCAAATTCTTACCACTGGTGGTTTAGTTAGCATAATTACGATTTTAATCACCCTTGAAACTTAAAAAATTCAACTATAAAGATATGGAGCATTCTCAAAAATCGCGTAGGTGATAAAGCACAAACAAAATACTGTGGTTTGGCTATAATAGAATGTCTTTAAAACATTACGAATTTTTTTTCCCAAAAATAACAACCTGCAATGAAGGATGAAACAAAAACAAACAACCAACTCACCATCGTCAGCAATGTCGGGAAGGAATGCTATAATGCAAAAGAGGGTGCCGCAGTTGTCTTTGAACACATCTTGGCTTACCAGTTCGTACACCTGCGGAAAGAGGGAAGCAGCTTGGGGTCAGTCACAGAATTAATACAATAAACACCTTGTCCCGTGTCAATAACAATTATATGTAGGGAAGCTTAATTTAGTTCCTTGTAAGTTGGAGCCAGACTCCATCCATGGGGAACATAAGACACCTCTCAGTGCAGTTTCCAGAGATATTATGGTGTATGCGTGAAATTAATTCATTTACATCCTCATAGTTGGACCACTGGCTTTATCTACTTCCACATTTATTGCAAGCCATAAAGTTTTTTTTCCAAAGATTGCAGTTTACCACTGTGACAGATGGGAATTCGTCACTTACAGTAGGTGGGTCAATGTTCTCTTCATAGTATTCCATTGCTTTGTTCACAATACCGCTTGCGTCGCGTCCACCATCATAGTCAATTGGTGTGCTCTTCTCATTTTGTTTGAAGATTTTAATCGTTGGATAACCGCGGATCTGTTGGGAGGGTGGGAGGGATTTTAGCTGTAACTTAATGATGGGAATTTGTAGTAAAGAAAAACAAATTCGGCTTTAGTAAAGGAAAAATAACAATAATCATTGTATAATGTTGTTTACATTGCTTTTACTTTGTTTTAAAGAAGAACTAATAACAAATCTTTCCCCAAAGCCGAATTTACTGCAATTATCTATACTCTGAAATTCACAATACTTCAAACTACAATCCTAACAACATTGAAGGGAAAGTGACACAACCTTGTGTAACAAAAGTTTAACTCACATTATATTGTTGTGCAGTGGATTGGTGGACAGTGGCATCTAGTGCTCCAAGCTTGATCTGACCTTCTGTCTTGTCCTTCAGCTCGGTGGCTGCACGTGCCCATTGTGGTGCAAGACTGCGTGTATGACATGGATCGATTAATAGAGAAACATAGGATTTCCGAGATCACACTCGTAAGGGTTAAAAATAATAAAGCCAACGTAATTGAATTGAATGAATGTGCATTTTCCAGACACAGTTTTGTAAATTGTCACTTAAAATTTTTTTAACAAAATGCTGTTTTTTTATTTATATTGGGTTACGTTTTACTTAAAATCAAGTTTTACCCCTTGCAATGCATTGATGTTTCTTAATACACCATTTATGGAGGTATTAGTTTAAAAGTTTAATTCACAAGTCTGGTATCGGTACTATGATGCCATTAATTAATGCTGAGAATAATCTAGTGAAAAATAAATTGCTATTTTATTCAGACATTTTCAAGGTTTATAATTTTTATTTTTTGTTACCACTAATTAAAAAATAAAAATCTCCAACAGATACAGTTGTACACTACAAGCATCATTAATTTGACTAACCAACCACAGAAGCTTAAATTAAATATTCTAGAATACTTTTTATTGTTAAAATAAAACATCTACTCACTTCTTACAATGGCCGCACCATGGGGCGTAAAACTCCACAAACCAGGTCTCCTTACTTTCAAGCACGAGTTGACGGAAGTTGGAATCAGTGAGGGTGACGACGTCATCGCTGGATTCCTCCTTCCTTCCTCCTCCTCCTCTGCTTCCACCACCCTGTGATAATTCATGTTATTTTCTTTTTTATTGATTTGGGTGGAAATGTTGGGTAAAATGACTTGTTGCTCCAGCATTTTTATACACATTCAAGGCGAAATATTGAAAGGGGAGAATACACCAGTGAAAACACAAAATAAGAAATCAAAATAAAAGGTCTGAAATGTGAAAAAATTGAGCATTGGGGTGCCATTTTATTTTTCATGCATTAGTAGGGTAGGCATGATCAATGATTTTATCCCTCGTACCACCCATTGGTTGTGAAAAAGAAGATATTTACTCTTTTCTATTTGTAAAAAGTTTTATAAAGTTTTAGAACATTTAGATACAAACACTTACACTCTTCTTTCCACTCTTTCTATCCTGTACCATCTGCTTCACAGCTTTCATTGCAGCATCAGTAATCGCATCACTGGTTCGCCCACCTGGGTTGGTGTAAACATATTACATTATAACAGGTTAACTAAAAACATAACTGGAGAGCACAAAGCTTAAGCAACTCCATAGAACAAAAATTTCACTTATAGTTTATGGGGTGTCGTGGATGGAAACATACTTTTTTCACTTCTCCAAAAAAAAAGAAAATATTTTTCCTTATTCTTTCATACAGGTTGTACATTTACCAAAATATTAAAGTTAAGGTTTGGTTAGGCTTGAGGAGGGCTAAGACTATCTAAATCAGTTCACAGTTTAACAGTCAAAAATGTATAACTTTTTGGACAACAAAATTACAACTCCCCGAAAAATATGGAACTACCGGTACTCGCCATAGAGAAAGCCCACAGCTTTCACCTACTATGGACAGTAGACACTACCATAAATTGGAAGTCCCTTCCACATTACAGAAATAGGGCTCACGTCTAAAACCATGAACCACATTCATGAAGTTATAAATTAAATATTATTAAATACATGATACATTATACAGTATGATGGCAAATGGCAATCTTACCATTGTAAGGTTCAGGGTTACTTTTATCGAACCCAAAAATTTTGATTGTCGGAAAGCCTTGGACTCCGTACTTCGAACCCAACGACTTGTGCATGTCGGCATTCACCGCACCGATATTGGCAATGCCCTATACATGAAGCTTACATGAATGATTGTATGATAGTGATACCCAAATGGACCATGAATCAAAACTAAAATGAATGTTTTCTAAGAAAAGAATATGCCATTTACCATTTCTATCGTGACTATTTGAATCCATATTCTATTTTTTTGTCATACTTACCTTACTGTTGAATATTTTTGTAGGGGAACCTCAACTTTAAGGTTTATCTATAGTTATGGCAGGATACTATTTACATGGAGACAAACTTAGATGTAAGGGAAAATTTAATTTTGGCCGTAGACCAAGTTAAGTACATAATTTTTAATAATTTGGCCGTAGACCAAGTTAAGTACATAATTTGCTTGAGAATGAAAATTCATTTTGATGATTCACCTACTACCACCATATGCCAACTAATGATTCAATGTACCTTGGTATAGACTTGGGGACATTTTGTCATTTTTAAATAGCAGAATAACAGGCAGGTCGGTTGCGTTATAACGTTCTGCTAATGATTTGTGTTGGGATGCATCGACTGCAGCGACATTAGAGACACCCTGTTTATGAAGCCTTAATTTTGCTATGTTTTGCTACACAGTACTGATACAACAATATATTAAATATGCAATTGCAAACAATGCAAAACAAGTTAAGTATCCTCTGCATACCATAATACCTATAGGGCAAGTTCATGATTATTGCCTTTTTTGAATGTTGTGGACAGAGATTTTCTCCTGCACTTAAAAGGGTAGAGAGATCTATACTGTTTCACCCAAAAATAACGCACCGCTAACTCCTCAGCGGCCTTTTTCCACTCCGGAGTGAGACTCTGACAGTGACCACACCATGGGGCATAGAACTCAATCATCCATAACTCCTTGCTGTTGATAACTTCTGACTCAAAATTGCTCGGGGTCAATTCCACAACATACTCGTCGTTACTGTAGAACCCATGCGAGCACGATACTCCGATTAGGAGCAGAACTGTGGAAGATAAAATAATGATTAAAAGGTGCAGAAAAAGAAGAACTACCGGTACTGGTCAAAAAATATTGTCCATTTAATATAAATTATGAAAAAAATGAAACTGTTCAGAAAATCATTTTTTATTTTTTGGCAAGTTTTTTTTCCACTTTTTGGAAGTTTTGTTAACTTGTGCGTGCATGCTTTCTTAGTCAGCATGTCAAGGTGTCCACGAAACTATATTATAATATACACCCATCAGTTGTGGATAAAATTAAACTAAACGTATTAGGACAATGGTTTAAAGGAATTAAAGCAATAAATAAAAGGGTCTGTATTTTGATCACGTGGACTTTTATGGCATAAAGTCATCCAAATAAAAACGTTACCTGAAATAAAACACTTCATTGTTTTAAATGTCTTCTTATACCGGTGAATTTCTTAAAATACCAAATCTAAAAATTTTCGGAACACTGACTAATGAAACTGCGGAAACCAACATAGACGAATTAGACTAGAATACAATAACAAAACAGTCCTGGCCACCTCTGTTTCTACGTTTTCCAGAATCAACTATGCTTCGATTAGCGGTATTACACGTAACTTTAAACGAATTAATACGACACGACAAATGTTTTCAATTAAACTATCAACAACCGTTACCTGGTAATACCGTTTATTATATTTCGTGTCCAAGTTGTGTGGCTTATTCTGATTGGATGGTTTCACTGTGACTAGGCAGTTTAGTTTCAAAACCATGACTAGCCACATAAAGATAGCATGCCAGAAAAACAATTTTTTATGGTAATTTTGGCGGGAACTGTGTGATCGTGCGACCGAATGTTTACCGAGACTGATACATTTACTGACTTCTATACAAAAACGGTCCGCGTGACAAGCCCAGCATAGCTTCGAAACTTTGCTTAGTTAGAAAAAAGATCCATACACTAGTCATCACCATCATTCTTAACCATGCAAACTTTTTGATTTTCCATTCCAAACGCAAAAACCGGGACAAATCAGAATTCTTAGTATTAAGATTGTATTAAAAAAGAAAGGCAATAAACAAAGAACGCAGTTGGCAATGAAACTTGTTGCGTCACATGAAAGGCGCCCACCCAATATACATCTGGCACAAGTTTTCTTCGCTGGTGGCCTCCTACAAAATGTACATGTTTAAGCAATGCCTATTACGACATGTAGCAGTACTTGGTAAGCAGCAAGCTGATTTAAAGTCCTAATTAGTGGCAAATTACACATTTTGACAGCTATATCAAATTGTATGTGGGCAAATATATTTAACAACAAAGGTCAATATGCTTCAATGCATGGAAATACAAATAAAACATGCATCCAAGCACCAGACCGAACAGCATCAGTGGTTTAGTGTCTCCTTTCAGCTAAAGGGTTGTAGGTTCTAAACTGGTTGCTAAATAGGTTGTATCCTTGGCCATGGCACTTTGTGGACATTTCCTAAACCCATTGGATTTAGTGGGTTCTACCAAAATTAAATAAATGTTTTAATCATACAAAACATACTGCAATAGTAACCCAATAAAGGGTGGGCCATTCTTGTCATGCCTGGGGATAACAACAAGAAAAAAAACTGACCTGAATAAGGTAATGAACATGTCCTTCTATTGACAACGGAAGTCCTTTGTTCTTTGCAATAATTCCCCTCAGACGTTTATCGATATCATTGACGTGTGACAACGCTTTCTCATTGGTGTCAGCAGATGATGAGGAAGAGCTTCGTCCACGTCGACTCCACTCGACCAGAGGATCGTGGATGAAGGTCTTCAATACACTGATTGGGTGGAGGAATAGTAATTGTACTGTTCAACTGTAAGTCTGATGGAATAGCTTGGTGGGTTAGTGCGTCGCCTTCCAGTCAAGGGTTGATGGTTTATACTGGTCGTTAATAGTCGGTTGTGTGCTTGGGCAAGGCACTTAGCGGACATTGCATGAATCCAGTGAATCAATGGCTTTTAACAAAAAAAAAAATATCAAACATACGCATCACATTGCAGTAGCTCCGGTAATCTGATGATTACTCTTGTAATAACGGCATTGCGTTTTCCCATTCATATGGATAAACATAAAGATCCTATTCATAAGAAAATTGTAAATAGAGTACTGATTCAATTCACGGTAAACACTAAACACAAATCTACTTATCAACATCCGACCATCGTTCCATACCTCATAAGCGGTTCCCTTTGTTCCCGCAACACATTCATTGTGACCTCACAAGCACGGCGAAAGAATCCTTCATACTTTGTGGGACCCATGGCGTTGACAAGATTGTGGGTGAGGCGAAATGGGACTATTTCTGGGACCTCCAATGTTTGTCCCTGAGGTTTAGAGGCAAGATGGGTAAAGATGAAACGGCAAGTTTAGATTATTTTTTTAACATCCTTTGATGGAAACAAAATATAAAAGTGTGGAAATAATGTCTTTGGAAAATTGAAATTGGAAGAGGGCATGAAAGTGTACCACTTAGCAATACGTATAATTTTAACCTAAAAGAAAAAATCAACCTTTTAATCTTTTGTTTCTAACTGTTTGCAGTGACTTTTAGTAAATTATAAGAATAAATAGTGCAAAAAATGTGTACAAATATAACCTACATATTATCTGCCTTTTTCTGAACAACAACAAATTTAACCTTCGTTATTTTTGGGGACTCTTATCAGGTAACACCTTTCATAAGAAATTACTTGATACAATAAAATACTAACTTTATTAAACAAACAGTTGAAGTCGACATGCATAGCTTCTCCACTCTTCGAGTCAAAAAGGATATTTTCACCGTGACGATCGCCTAATCCTAGAATGTACCCCACCTGCAGAAGGTTATATTGGGGTTAGTATATTGATGTTCACCCCTGGATATATGGGATAAAATTAGGTGAACATGCAACTGCAGGGGAAGAAGGAAATACCCATTAAACAAGGAAAAGGAAAAACTATATTTCTTATGCATTGTTAGAAACCAAGTAATGTTGGTTTCAAAAGTGTGGGCACATGGTGTTAGTCACATCTCGAGACATCTGCACATTCGGGGTTTAATTTGTATGCTTAATCTGGTTACTTTATAGCAAATTGCCTCTTAGTAGAATTAAAAATATTGATTAAAAACTGCAAGTAAATATCCAGCACAATGTACTAGATACAAAATTGTCAACATAAGTTAATCGGAAGATGTTAAAACACTTGTTATTCCAACATCAGGGTAAAACTTAGTTTTATAACAACCCATGGACGTCAGTGAGGAAAATTACTCAGGTTATAACACACATCACTGCCTCACCCACAGAAATAAAATGGGTTAACTAAAACGGGCAAAAAAACAAATTAAAACGAGCCTCACCATAGACATGACAGCGAGAGACCTTGCGTATGCGAGACGAGCGTTGTACCAGGTACTCGGGTCGGGAAAGGTGGAGAGGAACCACTCGTGGAACACGGGAGGGTGACGGGGAAGTAATTTGTTGCGGAAGATGTCCAGCTTTTTCCTTGGGATCGGTGGATGAATGGATGAGTATCGGTTGATTTCTTTATTTTGGCCAGTTTTTAAGCATCATGGGAAAAGAACTACAGATTTACAAAGGTGTGACGTTTTTGGTATGGCCACGGACGTTTTAGGTGTTGCTGCAACTATCTTTTGTGTGAATCAATTTTTCAAGAGCAAACACATGTGCATAGCGTGATATGTGATAAAATTCATGCAAAGAGTGTGGGATATTGTGAACAATCTGAAAAACTTAATGATGGCAGGCATACAATCTTATTCTTGCAAAGGTGCATTTTAATTATTACATCTTTCGAGGCCATTGCCTGAACACAGTTAAATATTGAGTTGACCAAAAATCAAAGCAACAGCTCAATCATTCTTAACACACTGCAATACCTCCTGTAACTCAACTAAGGTCACAAGAAGTCATATGCTATTCTGCAGGTAGCCAAGGTGGATATGAAAGAACTTATTGGATTAATGGGTTCCATTAAATTTAAAGAGACTTTTTAAGCATATATAACACACAGCAATAGCTCCAAAGCATTATGTGCGCAAGGTAATCTAGCAATCACATGTGTGCTCACTTAAATATCCACGAGGTAAATGATGATTGACAATGTAACAACGCTGCATAAAATATAAATATCCTGCCATATCTTATCTGACTGTATAAGCAAGCATTACGCACTGTAGAAGATCTGACACATTTCCCATATATTAACGCTGCATAAAATATAAATATCCTGTCAAATGCTATCCAATCTTATTTGACTTAGTAAGCAAGTATAACGCACTGTAGAGGATCTGACACCAGGCATTGCCACGACTTGAGCTGCATTCCTGTCGTATGCAGCTTCCTGGCTTTGTAGATGGGCAGCACGATATGACGGAACACCACCGTGTTGTTTACCCATTCTATTAACCCACATTCCTCGTTTAGGGGAACCACCGCCTGAAGAAAGCAGGACAAACAGTGTGAATGGTGAGAAAATACAATCGGTGGATAAAACAACAAAACCAGAATGTGTGGTTGTGCAATGAAATCCAGGTGTGCTGACCATTAGTGCGAATACAGGGGGAATCAGAAAACAACTTTCTTCATTTAATAAAAAAAAAAGATAATAGGACCTTATTTTCGAATTTAATAGTTGATTTTAAATAACCGTATTTGCGTTTTAAGATAGAGATGTTTCTTTAAATTGAACCTATATTATGTGCTAATTATAACTACTCTTTCGTATTTCAAAATAGTATTTATGCCAATGGGGGTTATTGTATGGTGACTCAAAGTGCCCAGTTCAGCAAACCAGTGTACATTGCACACGAAACCCCACTAACTGTATTGAAGATGTTTTGGGCACAACGCATGCCAGCAATTCTCGGTTGCTGACAGTCAGGTTGAGTTGGCGATATCTTTGCAATATTATCAACCGGAACGGCTTCATGAATTGAACCCATTCAATTATCCCGCATTCTTCGTTTAATGGGACCACTGCCTTGGGAGACAGGTGCGTGTAATGCGAGTGGAAGAATATACATAATGGGTGGACGGGTCTACATAGGGGGTGAGGATTTCTAACGTCAAGGGTGGGAAAACCAGAGGGTGTTAAGCTACCAACATTCACTAAAATAATCTTATACTCATCATATTATTGCAGTTATTGTAGTGCTCAGTATGTTATATTACTTCAATTTTAAACAAGGAATTTATAATACATAAATTTACCCTCCATACATTCGCAAAGATTGGTCCTTGTACACAAACAGTATATACCACACATGGGCAAACTACGGGCCATAGGCCAAATCCGGCCTGTCGAGTTTTTTATTTTGGCCCGCCGGGTGTCAACAAAGTAAAAGTAACTAATCTAGCATAAATTCCAATTTAAATCTTTGTTTTATTTTTTACCAAAAACCGGAAAAATACATTGCAATGGTGACTTACATATGTCCGGATGCGCAGATGTCTTCTACCAGACTCGGCGTCTCTGTCCAAACATTTGTTGACGATGGCGGCGAACTCGGTCAACCGGGCGTCTTTGCGCAGATCGTCCTTCGGTTTACAAAGGAACGTGTGCGAGGTGCCGTCACTCGCTCGGATTGACACTTTCTTCGGCCGTTGGAGCGATGATAAAATTTCAACCTGGGTTAGTTGGGGGATCATGGTTGGGTTCTTAAATCCATCTGGGAGGAAAGCCCGCCATCCACAATAATCGTAAAACATCAAAAGATAACAGGAATTATAAAACACATTACGCCACAGTAAATTCGTGAAGCTGTTGTAGTGATTCTATAAAACAGAATTTGCTCCCTTAACCTGATTAGGTCGCTAATTAAAGGCAGCATACAGGAAAAATCCTCATGTGTGGGATTTCTTGTATTTCACGCCCCTGTATTTTCCGACATAATTATTTCATTTTCATACATAACATTACAAACCTGGTCATTGAAGCCAACAATATGAACTGTGGAGAGTGGAAATGGGTTGTGCTTGGCCTGTGAGCCAAACACTGTGTTTTTCCTCTGTGGCAAGGTGGCTGTCAGGAACTTTTGGAGCGGTAGCATTATCTGTTGGGGTGATTGGGTTACTTGGGGGTTAAAGAGCGTTGGTTTTATTGGTGTAGTATGGTATTATCATTGTGCACAGAAATTTGTTTCATAAGACAACTTTTGTGTATTTTATTTTCATGTGGTTTTATTGACGATCATCTTATCGTAAGACATCACAATTCACATTATCAAACTGTTGCAGTGTGTGGATGGTTAAATTATTTATACTTTTGTGGGTGGAAAGCCAGGCTCATGATCACACTTCGGTTGCCTGAGGTAATTAAGGGTGTGAAAGATTGGTTTTAGTTCATAGACAGTCAATTTTTAACCATATGTAACTTCCACGAGGAAGTGTAGCTCCAATTGGATAATAAGAACTAATTTATTTGCACCCTTTCTCGCATCGAGCTTCTACGTTAAGTGCAAACTTCTAACCTCGCTGAAGCTTGGCTCCTCTACCAGCTTCTTAAGCGACTTGAAATGTGTGTTGATGCTCAGTGGTTGAACGTTGCTGACTGGTTTGTTGCAGAGTTGGAGAAGTTGGTTGGTGAGTCTTGGGGGAAAAAGGGGATTACCTCGGGCCTACAATTGCATTGCAATGTGTTAATTACTCTAGACCAGTGGTTCTTAAACTTTTTCAGTCGTGCCCCCCTTGAGATTTGTGATTCATGCTCACGCCTCACCTACTTAAAAATCAAATTCACGTAAAATAAAACAATAATTTATTTGCCATTACCCTGCTTAGTGTGAAGGATGAAACTGTTTTTTTTCGACAATTTTTTTTTAAACTAGGTCATAGATTAATTTATTGGATTAGTGTTAACGAGAAATCCGAGCTTTGACTGTAATTTAGAGCTGTTTTTCATCAATACGTCACTGTCATGCTCGCGCCCCCCTTGAGAAGCTTTCACGCGCCCCCCAGTTTAAGAACCCCTGCTCTAGACAGTGTTTGCTAGGTGCCTTGCCCAAACGCACATTGGGAAAGTGGTCATGGTGATGGTTGATCCAAACTTCAGTCCACCTGTATGCCTTAAACTGTGGCTGGATATACCACAACATACAATAGCCATAACATAGCCAACATATTACCATTATGCATGAAATTATCAGATAGTCGCATAACTTGAAGTTGATTCAGATTCAGTTAGAAATACAATAAAGCATGGCTCCGAAACATCTTAATTTATAAAGTACTATATTGGCTTTGTATTTTACTTTAAAATATCATACTTTGTGGTATCCGAGACCATCTTCAACAAACTCGGGTCTTTGTAAGTGACTCGTTTGAAAATCTCCTGACATCTAGTGGCTCGCTGTTCGTAGGAAGACTTAGATATCGCCATCATCGCCCAAAGAGCACGCTGCGGAAAGTTCTGGATCACTTTCACAAGGATTTCCTTCAGTTCTGAGTAAGTTGGCCTGTGGGGTCAAATATATGTTTGCAGGGATTTATATGTATTGGTCAAGAAGAATAATCTTCCAGCTATAGTTGGGCTGCTTTTGATTCTTATACAATGATATTAATATTCATGAGTTTGAGTTCATGAAGTATATTTTTTTGGGTGGAATTGTCACATTACATCATGCCGAGTTAGTCTATCAGAGCTAGTATTATGTTAAAGCTAGTCATCCATTAATCCATTGTGTTTGCAAGTAACATCGGTTAAAAGCTTATGTCAAGGACGCGAACAAATAGTTAGCGGAGTTTTAATCTTACGACTTTCTAACTGAAAGTCTGACATGATACCATACAAGCTAATTGGAAGGATTAGGATATCAGAAATCGGTAAATTTGCAAAAAAAACAGAGTAATTAACTGAACCAAACTGTTGATGGTGTACATAAAAGTGTTTAAGTTAAACTTCAACAATGAACTGGTGCTATAACAGTGTGTGATTGTTAAATTATTTATATTCTTTTGGGTTGGAAGACAGGCTTTATTCAGAAGTATTATAACACCTCTTGCTCACAATCAAGTTAATTAAACTTTAACAATGATATTAAGTATTTTAAAGTGCAGTTGCAATATTGGACTCAAAAAGTTACGCTTCATATAAAAAACATTAAACTCCATGCACCAATGCATTCTCAACGCAACTTACTCATGAGGATGGCATATCCGCGATGTGAGTTGTGAGAACGCGACGTAGAAAATATGAGCTGGTAGTTTGTTCCGGAGGTTGGACATTACGTCGAGCAATCTTTGGATGTCTTCCTGACTCTATGGAGGGTGGGGGATTAGGGTACATTCCCAGAATGAAGATTTAAACGGAAAATTATTCGAAAGTATGTGCCCACACTTGAATAAAGTGGGTTTATTTATATAATTTTGATCTTAAAGTAGCAAAAGTGGTGTAGACCTATTTATATACATAATTTAGAACTATTACATCAAATACATACGCAATATTATTTTTGAAGTATTAAACTAGCATGGAAAAATATTTTGGCTTCTCTTTGAGTATATTTTAGAGCAGTTTTAAAATCTGTTTTAAATAATCTGTTTTCATCAATAGTAGTAAAGTTCTTAAGTAGTAAGATCAAATAAATGATTTAATTAAGTACTAAGCTTAAATAAATCCTTTAATTAATAAAGCTCATACTATACATTGGAACAAGTACTGCTATCATAACCCAATAGGCCTTTTCCACTTTCCGTCCCCGAAATAAAAATAATCATTCACCGACCTGGGGCTTCCCCTGTTTTTCCAACTTAGCGGCGTTTGTCCCATAATCAAGCCACACAGTGAGCAGTTTGGTTAGTGGTTCATAGATATGGGTTGTGCCGTAGCATAACGCTTGTCCGTAGTGATGCATAATGTAGTACAAGTGGCTGCGGAAGAGTAACGTTACTTTTAAGACTAATTTAATGCTAGATTTATTTTGGTAGAGCTGGCCAGAAAATAGAAACAACATATTTACTGGGATTTATTTTGGTAGAACTGGCCAGAAAATAGAAACAACATATTTACTGAGATTTATTTTGGTAGAACTGGCTATAAAATAGAAACAACATATGTACTGAGATTTATTTTTGGTAGAACTGGCCAGAAAATAGAAACAACATATTTACTGAGATTTATTTGGGTAAAACTGGCCAGAAAGTAGAAACAACATATTTACTGAGATTTATTTTGGTAAAACTGGCCAGAAAATAGAAACAACATATTTACTGGGATTTGCCGACACTTCTATTGTCCCCGAGGAGAGTTGTCATCAGTTTGTCGTAATACTTGGCGCAGTAGAAGTGGGAGTCTTCCCAGTCATTCATGTAACTCACAACCTGTCGGTTATGGGGGGTGGGGTAGTGAGGTGATTAGCGTGGTTATTGGCATGGTAATGGTCCTAGAGGGAATTTGCGTGGTAATGGTCCTGTATTTAATTCTATTTTCGTTTTCTATTTCTTCCCCCTAGTAGTAACCATGTTTTCATTATCAAAAGTTAACCATTGCTGCTTGAGAATAATAGTTAGATGGTTTAAACTTTAATGTTAGTTTTCAAAGAGTGTAGACAAAGGATGTACATAAAGAATTAAGCACGCCACGCTCAGTCTTAGTGAAGATAGTGCATTAGTAGTCTAAAGCACTGTCTTTACTCTATTCTCGTAATCACATATATTATTAACAAGAATTAATCATTAATGCTTGAAAATAAAGGAGACATGATCGGTAGTTTGCATAGAACTAAAAAGTGTACAGAAAGTGTTTTAAAAATGATTTAAGCCCGATTATGACACCCTAAGCTTCAGTAAAGACCATACTTTATGATCTTGTCCAAAAAATAATTATAAAATTCAGGTATGACCTCACCTCCTTGTACTGACGAAGAACCATGTTGCTGTCGAAACTCGACGATTCTTCCATCAGTTTCGCCACTAGGAGCATGACCTTTGCCCTTGTTCTCCTTTGCTCGCAGTCGAGGGAGTCGGAGCTGGAGAAATATTCGCTTACCCCGCGTTGTAACGTCTGCAACGCTCTGTGGCTTTCACCCTGGGAGTGGATGGGTTGTTTGTATTCGTGGGTTAGGTGGAGTTGTTAATATGTGGTTGGGGTTGTTGATATATGCCATGGCGAATTGGTTGTTATTATGGGGGGGGGGGGGGGGGTTAGTGTTGTTATTATAGTAAGTGGAGAATATTATATTATCGGAGTTCTTATTTTTTTTTGATTTATTTTTTGAGGTGGGTAGGTTGTTAAATATATTACGGACTGGTTGTTATTACTATAGTCCTGGTGAATGAGAATCCATATCTTAAAAGATTTAAGTTTCCACAGTCATTACGGTGTGTTTGGTATTGTCATTTATTATTGCCTGAGCGGGGAATCTGTTTACAAAGTTTCAAAGTTACAATCGTTGGATAATAAAAATATAGAAATGCTGAATTTATTTATCCATGCATTATCTTCAGGATAATCTTGTATGTGAACTGCATGTTCGTTAACGATATCATTGCAAAGATCATCTACATTTTCAACCTGATGTTCAACTCACACATTTACTTAACAGTTCAATTATGTCATACCTTGTGCCACAGGAGTTTGGCGTGTTCAATGCAATATTGAGGTAGATGGGTATTGCTGGGCAGACTAGCAGACCAACCATACGCAGATCTGGAATGTCAGCCGGACTTGCGAGCGAGTTTTGAGCTTTGAAGCCAAAGCTTTCCAAGGTTTTTATTGCATTCTGACGGAGCACTGTGATTGGAAGTTAGGATATTCATTGTTATTCCTATCAGAATGTCTTGTGTCCTTAGTCTGATTTTTCCGAATTATTGCAGTATGCTTTAATATTTGATTATTTTTTTAAATTTTGATCTATCTATTTGAATTAATTGGATCAGTTTGTTAAGTGCTTTATCCAAAGAGATAACCACACAGAATGTGGTTAGGGCGATGATTGAACCAAGAACCTCCCCCATACTGTAATCTACTCAGTGAAATGCTATTTCCAATGCACTGAGCAATTGATATGACATCCATATGTATACCCAGAAAATACACAGGCGCCACAAAAAAAACACATTTATCTCAGACTACTTAACTATGCAAACTTAATATTCTGATCCAATTTATTTTGTCCTTTGTTTTTCCACTTCTTTGGGGAAATAGAATCCTTTCCTGCTACAGAGTATCCAACACAAACCTTTCTTTGCACACTAGAGGCAGCATAGCTCGACTGAGCGACAGTATAGGCTCTCTAGCGCGGAACGATGGTTGAACTGCTTGCAAGCGCAGATGCCACATGGAAGTGATATTCTCCACAACTTGGCTGGTTATTTCTTCCTGCTTCACCAGTTCAGTGACTCTCTCCATGTCAGCAAGCATGTGGAGCCGCAGTATGTAAGCGTATCTGTGGGAATCTTATTATCAATGTTGCCATTCAAGCGACTTTTCACTCAGTACTTAGAGACAGAATAACATTAATACTTTGTTGCAATTAAGAAAAAAATGACTTGATGACAACATTGCATCATTCTGATACATAAGTGGGTAGTAATTCCCCAATGCATATCAAATAGAAAAAGATAAATTAAACATAAAACTATCAACATATTATAGATACTACTATTTTTAATCCTCATTGGGAGAGGCCATGCAGAAGCTCTTATAACATGCGGCTTGTTGAATCACATAATTTAACATACCAATGCTGATATCTCACAATTATTCTTAAACAACATTGATTAACATATTCCAACAGAACTCACCCACGCTGGTAGGACCCATTCCCCATGCTCGCAGCCGATAGCGGGGCCGTTTGATTCTCATATAACCCCTGGTATGTAAGGATAAAAGTATATCAGTATATTGTAAAACAATTTTTAGAACCAAGGGCGAGACTAATTTAACCTCTTTTTGATTTAAATTTAGAATGGACCCTATTTGCCACAGTTTGTGATATTACTTCACTTTC